>JAULCC010550140.1:0-10637 GCA_032358795.1 Nuttallia obscurata
AACTATAAATCAAATAACCAAAAGGGGAGGGCCGTAGCTAATGTTAGAAGAACTTGTGGCCCAACCCTTTTGCTTATTTATTTGTAATATTGCATGTAACTTGTTTTATGTATTTGTTAATTATAACATGTTGTACAAATATAGAGCAATAAAATATGTTTAAACCAAGTGGCAAATCACGTAACATGTAAGATAGGTTTATATTACATGGGCAAAACCTCTATCTTCCATGGTCAGAAATGGGAGAAATTCCTATCTTACATGTCATGTGATTCGCAGTAGAATTTATTAAAAAACACTTTTCAAATAAGTAAATTATTACTGATTGGAGAAAAATAATTCACCATAAGTTAAAATATCCAACCATCGGAATCAGAAATCTACACAGGGACTCGGTAAAAGCTCGTACCTACATACATTTCTGACCCTCAGGTGGGATAGTCCTACCCTACACAGAAGCTCATGGTAGATTCATATAATCTTACTTGGGCAAAGCCCCTATCAACCATAGGTAGAAATTGGAGAAATACATGTTTTTAAAATGATCTGAAATAATGACGGATATTCAGCAAAATTCCATTTAGCAAGATACCAGTTGGTGAGGGGGCAGTGGTGTAGTGGATACTGTATGGTGTCCGTCTTGCGTTCAGAATAATGCGGGTTCGAAACCCGAAGGAGGCCTTTCTCCTGACCTTCATTCGACACCAAGTACTGGCTTTAGCAGGGAAGCGGACTCGAACGTGTTTCTACAAGCCATAAGCTTTCAACATAATCGATCTTAAATAAATACATTTAAAGTAAGATACCAGCGGCCTATTCGTCTTCGATCTTCATGCAAAACAGTTTTCAGTTTACTAGCAATCTCCTACGTACAATTCCTTCTTTTGAACAATTAAACTTCATCTCTAGAGAATAGACAGGTACCAGAAAGGAGTAATTAATAAAATCATTAGAAACTAAACATCTAGACCAGTCAGCATTTTACATGTTTTTGACCGCCCTGTTAGCTCAAGTGGTAGAGCGTCCGCTTACGGTGCGGGAGGCCGCGGGTTCGATCCCCGGCCGGGTCATACCAAAGACTTTAAAAATGGTAGTAAAAGTTTCCCTCCTTGACGCTCAGGATTAAGGGTCAGCCTTACGACTGGTTTGTCGGTGTCAGGATAAAGTGACCGGCCGGGATTCAGCCCCAACGAGTATCAGTGCTATACAGTGGGCACGTTTAAGAACCATAGTTCTCTACAGAAGTGTTCTGTGTACCCGCTTCCCTCTCTCTGGTACGTCCATTAGCCCTAGCTGGCAGAAAGTGACGTATATCAAACAAACGGGCTGCTTTAACTGGGTGGCTTACCGGCTTGAAATTAATACCTGGATGATCGGTTTGTATTAACTTTGGAAAAGTGCGTTTACCATAAATGGTATACGCAACTCTGTCAATCGTATTTTGTAATGTTAAAAACGTCTTATGTTGAATAAAGTCAATTATTCATCAAAGTTTCTGTTACTTTTGGTTTTTAATGTGTAACTTGCACATTATACCGTATTATAATTATTTTTTCGTTTTTTTTTTACTTTCTACAGAATTAAACGAAATGAGTGACAGAGCCATTATAATAAATTTGTGTCGTCCAGTGAAATCAGAAATGCCAAGAAACCCAAACAGTTCATCTTTCATACTAAAAGCAGTGTTGACCTGTACTTTCTGTGTCCTCGCCACTTACAGCCAGCCGTTGAGCCAGGAAGCGGAGCGATTTAATTGTGGGGAGGAGGACATTTGCTATAGAAAGGGGTTTACCACGTGTATAGGTCCGCCTCTGGTAGACCCAGAAGACTCTTATTGTCAAGACTGTGCGAAGACACGGTCCAAATGTGGAACTTTAGAGGAAACGTCTGGGTGTAACCTCTACTGCCAAGGTACGACATATCTAGTGGAATGAATTTTAGGGTATAACCTCTACTGCCAAGGTAAGACATATCTAAAGAATGAGTTGTAGGGTGTATCCTATTTTGCCAAGGTAAGACATATCAAGTGGAGTGAGCTGAAGGGTGTTACCTCTACTGCCAAGGTAAGACATATCTAGTGGAATGAGTTGTAGGGTGTAACCTCTGCTGACAATGTAAGACATATCTAGTGGAGTGAGTGGTAGGGTGTTACCTCTACTGCCAAGGTAAGACATATCTAGTGGAGTGAGTTGTAGGTTGTTATCTCAGGCCAAGGTAAGAAATATCTAGTGGAGTGAGTTGTAGGGTGTTACCTCTACTGCCAAGGTAAGACATATCTAGTGGAGTGAGTTGTATGATGTGACCTCTGCTGCCAAGGTAAGACATATCTAGTGGAGTGAGTTGTAGGGTGTAACCTCTACAGCCAAGGTAAGACATATCTAGTGGAGTGAGTTGTAGGATGTTACCTCTACGGCCAAGGTGAGACATATCTAGTGGGGTGAGTTGTAGGGTGTAACCTCTGGTGTTACCTTTACTGCCAAGGTAAGACATTCTAGTGGAGTGAGTGGTAGCGTGTTACCTCTACTGCCAAGGTAAGACATATCTAGTGGAGTGAGTGGTAGAGTGTTACCTCAGCTGCCAAGGTTAGACATATCTAGTGGTGTGAGTTGTAGGATGTATTCTCTACTGCCAAGGTAAGACATATCTAGTGGAGTGAGTTGTAGGGTGTTACATCTACTGCCAAGGTAAGACATATCTAGTGGAGTGAGTGGTAGGGTGTTACCTCTACTGCCAAGGTAAGACATATCTAGTGGAGTGAGTTGTAGGGTGTTACCATTACTGACAAAGTAAGACATATCTAGTGGAGTGAGTTGTTGGGTGTTGCCTCTGCTGCAAAGGTAAGACATATCTAGTGGAGTGAGTTGTAGGGTGTAACCTCTACTGCCAAAGTAAGACATATCTAGTGGAGTGAGTGGTAGGGTGTTGCCTCTACTGCCAAGGTACATGTAAGACATATCTAGTGGAGTGAGTAAACGATAACTCTACATATTGTTTCACTTCTTTCCAGTTTATTATCGAAGTTAAATTCGGCTTGCCGAGTGTGTATTTTATAGAGATATAGAAGATATAAAGCAAACTAGAGCCAAGTGTATCTTACTGAATCGTGTGTATTGATATAGCACAGTAAGCTAGAATCAATATCCATGTAGAAATAATTTGAGTGCAAATAGTATTACCACTAACCAAATTAAAGATTTAAATCTATAATTCTTTATAATGAAATTGTGTATTTATAGTTCATTAAGAATATTTTAATGTAAAAACATTTATCACATGACGCTGCTTATTTCCGGTGTAATATAATCATCACGTATTTTCTTATACAACCAACACGTTACATATAAAAACCGAAGACGTCACAAATCAATATGAAAAATCATATAACCCTCTTGTTGTATTGTCATGTGATAGAAAGAATATCAGATTCGGTTTCACTTTATATAAAGAATTATTAGACTCGTCCCGGAACCTTTATTAACCTCGCCAGAGGCTCGCTTATAAAGATTCCTGGACTCGTCTAATATCCTCTATATTTCTCCAGTACTAAATAACTGAAAGTCATTAATGTAATATCGTTGTTTTCTCGAGTACGCGTTCAATGAAATACTATTTTTTTCATTGGCAAAAATGTTTCCATACGTATTTTAGCAGTACGGGGGCTCTTGGCTCGGAGGATTTCGAAGCATCCCAAAGTTTAAGGCATTATAACGGTAACAAATGTATGAAAAATGCGATAAATATCACTATTTTCTCACATGATGGTATATTCTTCTAATCTGCTATATAACACGTGTTTAAAACATTTGTGTAATAATTGAAATCCAAGTTTTCGTATCTTAAAAAAGATGACAGGGTGTCTGGATCGTGCAGTGGTAAATCGCTCGTATCTCACCAATGCAACCCGGTTCGATTCCCGGTTGGGGCTAGCACGATAGTGGTTGTCCGTCCGGAAACGTGGGTTTCTCCTGCATAAACATCACAAACGCCTCCATCCGCGCAAACGGGATGAATAATTATAAGTTGTGATAGGAACTTGTCTCGCAACCGTTGTAAAATAAATAATCTTTAAACTTTAAAAAGACGACAATATTAGACAGATTTCTATTTCCTTTGTATATATTATATATCAATGTAGAAACTGTTTCTTACAGAACAACTTAAACTTGAGCTGGAACAAAGGTACGAGGAGGAGCTTCTTGATCTCAATAAAACATACAATGGTAAGGGATTATATAAACTTTATATTTTCAGAAAAAAAAAATACATTGTAACATGAATATCCTTATGTCTGTTTGAATCTCAACAGCGCCCTTTAAGGAAACTTTGATATTTGTGAATTTCTACATCACTTTAAATATTAGCGAAACTTTACACATTTTCGAGTCTCAAAAGCGTCCTTTAAATGATAACCAAAAAGCAAACATATCTGAATTTCAATAGCACCCTCGCTGGTAAGGACATAATACACTTTTTCTGTACCCGAAGAGCGCGTTCAAAGGCAATGATATTATCCTAAATGTATAGCATGTACGGTGTATTTATTGTTGATTAACGTAGGTTGACTTGTTTAACCGATGTAACGGATTGTGATTAACCCTTAGCCTGCTGATAAAATGTCGTCTGCTTAAACTGTCGTCTGCCTAGATTTTAAGATTAATCAGAAGAAACAATTGGCCGAGTGGCAAACAGCTTGGATCCTGATTAGACGCCGAGTTACTCGGCGTCTAATCTGAATCCAAGCTGTGTGCAAATTCTGTCACGTCGCCCTTAGCAGGCTAAAGGTTTAAGAAGCCTCCATCGCTCAGTGGTGATGTCTAATAAAAATATACACACTTGCCGCTTCGTCGATGTGGGGTTTAGGCGTTCGAACCCAAGCTCAGGCAATATCATACTTCATGTAAGGAAGCTTTCCAGCTGACTTGCGGAATGTTGATTGTTCTACACAATGACACCTGGCTGTCTCATCCAACGTGAAAAGCTACAGCAGTCGCCTTATGATCAAAGTTGTGTATGTGTGACTTAAACTCTCAAAATAGCCAGTAAAACGAATGTTTTTGTATTGCAGAAAAAATAGATCAGCTGACACAACTAGCAGCAAGTGAGGTTAGGCAGTGTCACGATGATCTAAATACTAAACCAGGTAACAAATTAATGAACTTGGCTCAAGGGTTATAACACTTTGTGCATGCTCAAGTTTAGAACCTACATGTACTAAACTCAAAATTTCGGAAACTCAATTCCATATAAAAATTTACTCAACTTTTCCTATGCTTTAGATACCTTGAATCATATTCTACGCAAATGATGGCACACTATTAGTAAAATCAAGATTCCCAAACTATTTCAGATGTTTCAATTTTGACTTAGTTCTTAAATTCAGCATGGTCAATGTTTTATAACCTCGGTGCCTCAAACTTAACTTTTTCAATTTCCATAGTAACCAACTGCTCTAAGTAAATGATAATGTGTATGATTATTGGTATGTTTTATTTTTATTTTTGACTCTCTGTATTTCAAACTCTGTATATATCCATCCAGTGAATACCACAATGCCTGCATCACTTCCGTTTCTCCTAGTTCTTGACATTTATTCTTCTTTGACTCGATGCAAATACTTAATAGTCAGTTTTGACCTTATACAAATAACGACATGTATTGGTTAATTTCAAACTTTCTCGCAAATTACCCAATACTTGGCTGTGTTTTACTGTTACTAGTACATGTGTTGGTTCACGCTCGATATGGTTGCCAACAATGATGTCTATCTCTCTTGCAACCGCTGAATTTTTTGTTCATTTTTCAGTTACCGTGCTAAGCAAATAATCTCCCAATTTATATTTTTAAAAAACTAAATATGTCTAACTTACATACATGTAGTTGTTTGTATTGAAATATAGCTCATGCTAAGTTGGAAACGCTTTTCTTTACATAAACTTCAGTTTTGCTTTCTTCAGTTGAGACATATGTTGCCAGGAACGAGGCAAATATATAAAGTGTGGAACTTTGGGAGCTAATGCGACAAATAGAGGATCTTACAGGAGTGTTTATTCAATATCATTTGTATGACCCGAGCCTTGGCGAGTGTCATGTGATATTAGTCAACGAGTTTCATAAAAACGATAATGAATAAACATGAATTCTAATTTCTATTAATCACATAAAGAGACATTTAAAGAAAATTGCATATTTATACATAATAGAGCGTGTTTATCGATCGGTTTTAAGTTTCATTTATGTAACTATTTACATATGATATTTATGTCACTGCTTTATGTCACTCACAGAAGCCAATTTATGTGATAAAGGAAATTTTTGCACATTTGCCCCATTGTAGGTGGCTAAACTGGCGAATATTTTAATAGTCTATGTGAAGAAAACTGTGTTTGCTTAGCATGGGTTTTATTTTAACGCGATAAGCGTGACACACATTGGAATGCCTACAGCTTTATAATAATTCGAGTCGAGTTATTATATTATACTTGGCGCAATACCTGAAAATGACGTCACATGTCACGTAGGGTTACTGTTTTTAACTCGTATATGGCTGTGTAGCTTGCATGGATACTGTATTTATAGTACTGTAGTTTGGCTACGAGTGTAAAAAAAATATTTTTTTTTAAATAAATACAAAATATTTTCAATTACTATTTGTACAATTTGAAAAAAATGTTTATGTATATCTGTTTAAAAATACATATTTTACACTTGTAGCAAAAACTTGTGAATGCAGTCTCCATGCACGTGCAAGTGACCTGTGGCTTTAAACTCAACCGATCGATCAAGACCAAGCAACCATTTGTTCTTGTTTCATGCAAAGTGTACCATTTATTTATCATTTATCATTTCTTACTCCAGAAAAATACAACGAGGCATTACAGCAATTCCGGATAGAGCAGAAGTCAATGCAGCAGACGATAACCAAACTGAAAATTGGCATTTACGGTACATATTGTTACATCAGAAACCTAGTTCATCCGTTGCTAGAGCTTCTGTCAAACGTTTCTTGTCCTAAATCTATAACTAGTATTTATTTCACATATTTTTCTGGCGCAGGTTCATAATAATTGAAAATATGTAATAAGAATTGGGAATTTACTCCATTTTGAAAGCACAAAAATATCCACTGTTATTTATACGCCTAAAGTATGTTTTGATTTAGTATGGCCATGAACCCGGAAGTAGTTCCGGTTCGCGGGATGTTCCTTTATTGAGGGCGCAGTGGTGTAATGGATATGGAGTCCGCCTTGCGTTCACGAGGTTGCGAGTTCGAGCCCGTAGGAGGCCGTTCTCCCGACCTTCATTCGACACCAAGTACTGGGTCTAACCAGGAAGCAGACTCGAAAGTGTTTCTTTAACTGTATGTCAAATGGCCCGTGCCTCTTCGAAGAAAATATTGACTTATTCGAAAGTGTTACAATCAATTTGAATATTACCGGTTTTCAAGGCGCTATAAAATATCTCTTTCGTACAATAATTGCGTTTGAAATTATTGCAAAAACGAAAGTAGAAAAAATTTAAACCATTAAATATCGATTGGCATATGTACCAATTTGATTTGATTTAGATCGTACTTACTTACGTTAACGCAATTCAATTTGTAGGGCTAAACGTTTTACAAATAAAACGATCAAACGACAATATTTCACCAAATAAAAAGCAGGCCATTTCAATTGGTAAAAATTAAGATCAATTTATATACTTTAAAATGGCACGCGATCTCATTGCAAGTGCAAGTAGCAAATGCAAGTAGAACGTTCACTATGTTGTATGGTGTTCTATTAAAGCAATGTCATTAATAATTGGTGTATACAGTAGTCTTGCTATTTGTATAGTTTACATGTTTTGTGCAATACATATATTGAACTTAATCGAATCGAATTGATCGTCGAATGAAACTATATATTTTCTTTTCTTTTCTGTTTGTAACAGTCTCCGATTTCGTAAGTCTTATTATTTGACCCAATATGAATATTTTATGTTTTGTTTTTGCAATTACAGTGATTTCAGGCATTGCGGGGGTGCTTTTGGCAGTCTCCATTGGTATTGGCATTTACTTCTACCGAAGACAAGGAAATAAACCAGCGGACGAGGAGACGTCGCGTATGAAAGTAGTTCTGACAAACAGTACCACGTGAGTATTCAATCTGATATGTATTAGCTTACCTGACCGTGAAATGGTATTGAATGTTTCTCGTATAACAACGTTTTTTTACTATTTTGTAAATTTCACTTAGTTAGGAAAGAAATTCAAAAAGCTTAGCTTTCATTACAATCCTTTCTTTTAACACTTGTATGTTAATGATACTATGAAATATTGGAACAATGAAATATGTTTAAACTAAACAGAGATACAGACAGACAGATACTTTGTTTTCATTTACATCATCTTGATAAGTACATGCATAAGTCAAGTGATTACTTATTACTTCAATGGTATTGTAATACTAAAATATGCGAGAATGAGAGAATGAGCAGTGTTTTTATAAAATATATTTAACATATATCAATATAAAATAAAATTATGATATACGAGGGTTGTTCGAAAATTATTGAGACAAAGTCTGTTATTTAGAAAATACTTTATGTTACATATCTATTTTTGGTATAGGTTCAGTTTGACCCGTAATTAACTTAAAACAAGCACACTTAATATAATTCACATAGCAGATTATTCGTTATTGGTCTTTTTATCAGCACAGGTAGATTTTGAAGCATGCCGTTAAATGTTACTGTTTCAAGTTCACTAACGTGCAATAATGCTAAAATTAATAAGGAAATGTCAGGAAATGGTCGTTATAATTCAGGCAACCGTGACGTTAGATTTATGACGTTAATGTGTGCGAGTTATATTTCGTTTGCTTGAAAAATAAATAAGTTACAGACTTGCTGCCGAAGTTGGTAGAAAACGAATCACAACGTCATTATGAGTTCAAAGGTTAGAGCGGAGCAGCAAATGTTGATAAAGTTTGTGTAGAATTAAAAAGAGTCCAGTTAAGACTAAGAAAATGCTGGAACAGACGACAAATGGAAGAAAGGTGTCTCGGGCACTTGTGTATCGCTGGCATAAACGATTTTTAGAAGGTCTGACGATCCCATGTGATTCGAAAGCAGCTGGCAGACCCACGGTGATCAAAGAATCGTTGACATCAGATGGGAGTGTCGCATTACGCCATGGCGCTCGACTAATTGTGCGGGATATTTAGCAGCAATTTAACATCAGAGTGGCAACAGTACACAGGATATTAACTGAAACGCTAAACATGGAAGGAATATGTGTACGGTAGGTACCCCGATTATTATCGGACAACGATCATGAGAGAAGAATTGCGCCATCTAAACTGCATGACGTTCATAGACGTCGACAGCGTGCTCCGGTGATCATGACCGTGTGCTCTTCCGAGTGACACTGGTGATATTCTACTTTGGTTAACATGTTAAAATTCCGCCAGTGCATAGTCGTAACATTAAAATTGCCTGTGATAAGATAACATTTTTGTACGCCTTAACATTACAATTCTATCGCATGTATCTCAATAATTTTCGAACAGCCCTCGTAATTCAAAATTAAAATCCGCCATAAGTTACTACTTTATTTTTGTAAAGTAAGTTAGCATTATCTATATCTTTCTTTTCAGTAGCAGTGAGCGATCGTCTCTTATTTCAGACGAAGACCACAGTGTTGAAAACACAAAGGCGCTTCCAACAGATTACGGAAAAGATAAATTGACTCAAGTCCCTCCATCTCAGGAAGGCAATTCAAAAATTGCGTGTAGTTCAAATTAATGTACTTTTTTGTTATTTAAAACAAAAAGATTCAAAATAAAAAAATATTAAGAAAAAGCATTAACAAAATTGCAATTTAAAAATGTGCTCAATGAAATTCTAGTGCAGCGCAATTAATATCATATTGAATGTTCCTCACTAAATTGTCCTATCTCTGAGGAAGAAAAACGGTTTTTAGTGAAATCAGGACCGCCTAATTATGTTACGTGGTAGAGCGTCCACTGCCAGTGCGGGAGGCCGGGGGTTCAGTCCCCGGCCGGGTCAAACCAAAGACTTTAAATTTGGTAGTAATAGCTGTCCCTCCTTTGCGCCCAGGATTTAGGGCTGGCATTATGACTGATTTGCCGGAATCAGGATAAACTGTCCGGCCGGGGTATAGCCCCAACGTGTAATGTGATAATTCGGAACCAGGCAAGCACAGGGGAATTTCACTTATTTGTACCTTTGGAAAAATATTTGTTTCTATTTTAAACAGAATAAATTTTGTTATTGATGAATCGCAAGCAGGATTTCGGAAATATAATTCGACAGATAACAGTGTACATTAAGTGCCTTGGTGCAAAATTACATGTCTAGACCAAGAGAAAGACTATATTGTATTTCTGTAGATTTTTCTAAATCATTTGTCTATTTTTAACACGATAAATCATAGTTAGCTTTGACGAAGGTGGTATAGATCAGATTTTTATAATGTTTACAAAATTTATCCGTGACTGGAGAAATGGGGCTTATGGGTAAAAAATCTCATTTTGAGATTTTTTCATATTCTGATAGATGAGCATCTTTAGAGTATAATCTGAAAATTTTATGCGGATATCATTCTTAGTTTTCAAGTTATGGCTGATAATATAAAG
>JAULCC010550473.1:0-10635 GCA_032358795.1 Nuttallia obscurata
GATGAATATTACTTCAATATCATATTTATGAAACGAGTTGACTAAAAAACATATGACACGAGCCTTGGCGAGTGTCATATGACATTAGTCAAGGAGTTTCATAAATATGATATTGAATTAAATGAATATAAGATTCTATTTATTACGTAAAAAGAAATTTTAAGAAAATTGTACAACTAGACACACAAGACCAAACGTCTCCTTTATATGCTTTGCCATTAAAAGCGGGATTAACGCGACGTCATTACAATGCCTTGCCGAAAATGACGTCATATGTATCGTCAGCAGATGGTATCTTGTTATTCAATTAAGCCCATTTATCAACCGCTTTCAAGTCATGTTTATGTAAAATATTACATATGATATTTATGTCACTGTTTTATGTCACTCCCATAATACAGTTTATGTCACTGCTTTATGTCACTCCCAGAGTCCAGTTTATGTGATAAATTGATTTGTTACATTATTACAATTTGTTTAATCTAAATTGTCGAACAAAAAGTTGTTACTATGGACGCTGAACCTGTAAACAAGTTTAACGGTACACTAATTTGTTTGTACACCAAATCTGTTCTTATATACTGTATATATTCGTGTTGACTGGCTTTTATATTCAGATGTTCACATTCCTGTTGAAATAATTATGTGTTCTAAGCTACTTTAACTGTTTTCACATATACGTAGTTGGATAATGCTGTGATTTCACTTCTTGAAGCTAATGATTTCACTCTACAGTTCAAAGGTTTTCCCTCGCTAAAAAAATTAATGTAATTAACCTGAATGCATATGAAAAGTTATCAAATTGTAAATATATGAAAAGATTGCCATTAGACAAATAAGGGACGTACATCATGCTTCCGTCAAGGGCGATGAAGGTTCACACAAGTAATATGAAGACTGAAGACATTCTTTTTATTAAAGAGTCACATTTAAAGCAACTATATAAGAAGTTGTTATTTTTACCTGAATAAAACATGTATAACTAAGATTCGCTAAATGACCCAGTTCAATCCCAAGCTAACCCGGAAGTTTCACTACGTCATCACTTTCGTATCATGGCTGAATAAGATGTCCCGAAAAGGAGGAAATATCTTGACCGTACACAACGCTATTGTCGCTTTCATCAATGTGCTCCACCCAAACATCTTGACCAGCATTCAGTTGCACGGTGACCACACCGGTCGCCATTGTCCAATCGTTCGCGTCCCCTGTCCGAACCTTAGCGATGGGTATATTGTCTCGGACGATCTCAATGCCGGCCCAGTGAGCGGGGTTCATCAGCATGGAAACGGAAAACTCGTAGGTACCGGTTACGGGGGCCCTAAATTCTCCATGTCTTTTGTCATAAGCGTTCCCTATATTAGTGAGGACCTGGAATATATAGAGGATCTTACATGAGTGCTCATGAACGTTTCGAAAATGATACGTATGAGACTTGTCGAGTTGTTATCGTTTTCAAATGGCAAATTTTATAAATCCAATAATTCATGAGCATGATTGCAAGATTCTATTTATGAAATAACTGCATAAAACAGGTAAAGGTGTCATATGAATATTCCTTCATCTAAATTTTATATACAATTTCTAATTTTAACTTCAGCTGATAACGTTGTTGCCGAAGTGACATCATCTTGGTGTCCAGTTTATTTAGACGCTCTAAAGAATTTCATAGTATTAGACCTGGACGCAAGCAAGGATTGTGACGCTATCATAACACCATAATCACTAGTGATTATCGACCCCTGGATATCGCAAAATAAAGTCATGCTGGCGCAGTTAGTTATGTTATAAATTGAAATATAGATATATGATGTCAAAAGAAAAAAAGGCAGATGTAATATGTATCCTCATAGTTCACTTATATCATCTGATGACTTCTCATTTACATCGACGCAAGTCATGTAATGTTGAGACCTTTTCAGCTTTTGATCGATTGGAAGATCTTATTGATTCTGTGTAAATAAAGCTTGAACAAGTGAGAAAAAGGGTTTTGAATCAGAAACAAGAGGCCAATGATAGTTTTGCTCTACAGGCTTGGCGGTTTTTAGTCACTTTTTTCTTTACTTGCAAAACACCAAGAAATTACTAAAATATGGACTATGATATAATTGCAAACAAAACCTTAACCAAAATATAAAAAATAAAGTGTAATACTTAAACTAAACTATTTAGGTAGATGTGATGGTAAGGAAGGTGGATCTGGTAAGTTTTCAAAAGCAACCAAGCACTCATGGATTCGGTATAAGTTTGATGGAAAATACAATTTAAACTTTAGATTTTACCGCGTCCACAAGCAATTGTTCACGGGCATAAACATATGTGGACGGGCGGACGCCGGGCAACACTCAACGGCATGTGCTCTTCTGGCCTTTGCCCAGTACAGCTAAAAATGGAAGTGTGAGAAGAAAGGTGTTAAATCAGAAAAGATGGAACAACGATAAGAAAGGTGTCAAATTTGAGAAGATGGAACAGCGAGAAGTTTGTCAAATTAGATAGGATAGGACAGCGAGAAGAAGGGTGTCAAATTTGAGAAGATGGAACAGCGAGAAGAAGTTAGTCAAATTTGAGAAGAGGGAACAGCGAGAAGAAGGGTGACAAATTAGAGAAGATGGAACAGCGAGAAGAAGGGTGTCAAATTTACAGAAGATGGAACAGCAAGAAGAAGGGTGTCAAATTTGAGAAGATGGAACAGCGAGATAAAAGGGTATCAAATTAGAGAAGAAGGAAAAGTGAAAGAACTGGTGTCACATTAGAAAACTTGGGAAAGTGATTAGAAGGGTGCTAGATTAGAAAAAAAATAAAAGTGAGAAGACGGGTTGCAAAAGATAAAATTGTAGATAAATGGAAAAGTGAGAAGAAGGGTGTTAGATAAGAAAAGGAGAGTGTGAGAAGACGGATGTCAAATGAGAAAAGTTTTGAAAGTGACAAGAAAGGTGTTTTACTAAAAGAATGAAAATTGGGAAGAAATGCACTAAAAGATAATTTGAAAAAGTGAGAAGAAAGGTGCCAAATTAAGTTGGGAAAGTGAGAACATTAAAACTATAACACAATAAGAACATAGAAGGTACTTACTTTATCGAAGGCAACCTGCTGTTTTGTTCCAAGGGAGGCTATGTCATGTGAAAGAACGGCCCAAAACGCTACAGGCATCTGATGCCAGGGACACGCACACGTCACTGGAAAAAAGGAGATACATTCTTTACAATTTAACTGTACCAGATAGGGAGCTCATTTTGTAAACTAAGCTTCTATTGTAATCAGCTGAAAGTAAGTTTGTTTTTAATAGTGTGTACCCTTCTCCACCTATATACATATATTGTAGAAAATGTATTTAATAAAATGCTGACCAAAGTAAGATGAAGAAATTTTATCTTGTTGGATTGATTTTTTAAACGAATTAACATCCAAGAGAGATTGAAGTGGTTACAGAAAACCATTCTTAAAACTATCCAATTATTTAACATGCCCAGTTTATAGCACTGGCACAATGGGGACCGAAGTCCTGTCGGTAGTTTATATTGACACCGACGAACATGTTGTTGTGTTGACCCCTAATCCTGAGTCTCAAGGAGGGAAAGATATTAGTACCAATTTAAAATTATTTGGTTTAACTCGGCCGGGAAACAAACCGACATTCTCACGCACCGGAAGTTGTCTCTTTACTGCTGAGTCAACCGTGCGGTCTTATTTTATCGTTTGGTAAGGTATTGTAATTGTTCTGTTCTGTGGTGTAACTGATAAAACCCGGTCTAGCTTGAGCAATTGAGATAAAATTCATTCATATATAAACATTAACTCTAAACAAATCAATTACCCTGCGATACAATATGCAACACGATTACATCATTTGTTATGGTTTGAATGTCTAGTAGCACTAATAGTTTTATCTCGTAACTTACCATTTCTACAGGGAAGATGATATTAACCATCTTACACCCAAATAATCTTTAATATATTGTCGTCTGTCGCATTGTTCAAAGTCGATATTTCTTAGATTTCTGTAAATCAGGATGTCAAACAGTTTGGATCCTGATGAGACACGGAGTTATTCGGCGTTTCATCTGGATTCAAATTGTCTGCAAAAATATATCCGAGTCGCCTATGGCGGAGAAAGGGTTAACCGTTATATTTGGCGAGCCTTACCATTATTCTGTAACGCCTGTAGACTCCGTATGTCTGCACCAAGCTCCGTTAACTCCTGTTCCAAACGTGCTCGAATCGTTGTCTCCTCAGTCAATAGGGTCAACAACGATTGTGTGATGTCGGTTGGAAGATCCTGACCGGCCGAGGTAAGCACCAAGGCCACACCAACGATGAAGGAGCAAACTCCGTTCCCTCTGAAGTACATGTTTGTGTCCTCAAGAAATGTTTATTGCAAAAAGAGTTCTGAAAACAGTGACGTAAAGTTACTTATCTTTGGCTATCGGGCGACACGGTGTAGAAGTCACCTTAATGTAGAGATAAGGTGGAAAAAGAGAGCGGAGGGGAACATCTCAAAATGTGTATTACCAGTTGTACATGCAGTTCTTGTAGGTGGCTTAAAGGCTGATTTTACAAACATGATTACATTTTAAAAGAAAAGTGTATATTATGTAGATCTTTCATACGTGGGAGGACGGGTCGATACAAATTATGTTGACCGACTGGCCTGTTTCCCCATATCAGTTTTACAGGATGTAAACAATAATCCATGTCAGTTTTTCAATCTCTTAGTTGTTACAGAACAAGCCGTTTTAAGAAAAAAGGAAGGGTGCTAATTACTAAAGGGCTTTGGTGATAATTAAGCGGAATTAACCTGAGTCTAATGAAGATTTATTTATTGCAATCTCATTGTTACAGGGTTTTCATGACATACATACATTGAACCTTATTTGACGCCAATGTAAATTTTATCCCTTATCATATTCTCTCACTAATCCTAAGAGTATTATAGATACATGAGACTTATCTGTAAATCCTTCCAATTTCTCTTCATTCAGTCGCCGTTGCACGGACTCCTATTCACAAAACCTCAGCTAGTGTCATTCAGTAATCTCCATTTCCTGTAACAAACAAATCCGCATCATTTCTATATCAATATATGTCCATCTAAAAGTAAATAATATACAGTTTCTGGATTTATCTATCAATTTCTATAAAAAATCCACCTTTCGATATGATGTGGGTACTTTTTTCAACCCTGTCAAAACCCGGTATGACGACATTTGTTTTATAATCGTCATACAGTATACGATTAAAACCCCAGAGTAATTAAGAGCTTAAAATTAAAATGTGTGGTTTTTGGTTTTCCTATATTGTGCTAGTTGGTCCTGATGGCTATTTGTCATTTATGACGTGTCAATGTTCAAGCGGGATCGCATAAACACTTACTATTCAGTATAGTAGTCTAGAAAGGAATACAACATGAGACAATGTTGGACATGATGTTTAGTTATCATATCTCAGACAGTTTGTTGCAACTTGTACTTCTCAAATTTCAAACTCATTTCTTGCACAGTGGTCAAATACCAGACCTACTTCTCGCTCCATACTAAAATTCCAAACATATGTGTTTATGTTCAAATACCAAACCTATTTCTTGCTCCATACTAAAATATCAAACATATATCTTTCTTCATGCTCAAATACCAAACCTATTTCTTGCACCATGCTGAAAAAGCAAACCTATTTCTTGTTTCATTCTCTAATACCAAAAATATTCCTTACTCTATAGCCTAAACTTTCAAATTTGTTTGCTTCTTCGTGCTCAAATATTGAACCCATTGTTTGCTCCGTATACACCTCCCAAAGCAGAACAGAACAGAACATATACTTTATATAAGACTTGTACATAGTACATCGTCATAATACAACACAAACTAATAAATATGCATTTATACATCACGTAATTTCAAATCGACAGATTGTATACCATTTTATTAGGAGAGTAAGATTAATATAAAAAATACTATTTCTTCAGATTAACTGAGTACAGGAACAAGTAATTAGTTATCTAAATTGTTTGAATATCTATTTCCAACGTCTACCGCATTTTTATGGAATAGCGCTAATTTGCACAGCTCGTTCTTATTATTCGACTTCATTAAAAGGTTAAACTTATACATGGATGGTCTAATATAATAACACATTTTGATATATTTCATTCTTTCTTCTTTGAAACGTAGACACACACAGATAAAATGGAAAGTGTCTTCAATATCTTGCATATTACAGCACAAACAATATCTTTCATTTCTTGGTAACGCAATACTACTAAATCTACCAGTGTTAATTCTTAATGAGTGTAAAGCTAGCCTAAATGTGCTGCTACGTAATTAAATCTCGAAAATTCTTATGCTCCGTTCTAAATGATTTTATTTCATGTTGCTCAAATAAAAACACAAAATATAGACGTATATGCTCAAATTAAGATTTTAACGCTTTTTCTGTGTTATAAACAGACAGTACTGAAACATATTTCGAAAATAAACCTTTAATCAAAATAATTTTCTGCAATGTCCCAGTTAAGGTGACACAAAGATTTCTGAAATAAGTTTAAAACTGATGAAGATAACAGAAACACATGTCAGATATAAACTTAACCTAGTTTGAAATCAAACCAGATCATAAATATTAAATGTCGACCTAATGCTATGGTTTAGCCCTTTACTTCACAGATACGACTTTCGTCATGTGCGACAAGTATAAATCCAGACCTGCTTATCCGTGCTGTCTGAACAGTATCTCTACACTGTTCGCTTTCAGATTGATAAGGTTGTTTCTGTTCCAGAAGGGAACGGTGTAGATTCTTACCACGGGTAGCCATGCTGGTCTGGACCTGCACTGGTTGCACATGACGAACGTCGTTTCTATGCAGTAGAGGGCTAAATAGTTTCTGTACGCACTAGACTGATGGCCTTTATCAAGACGACATGGCTTATCAGTTAGTTTAACTATTAGCTTGCTGAAGAATTGTCGTCTGCTTAAACTATCGTCTGCTGGATCGTAAAATTAATTGGATTCGCCCTATATTTGTAGAAACAATTGGCCGAGTGTCAAACAGCTTTGTTCCGAATAAGACGCCGAGTTACTTACTAGGTGTCTAATCTGAATCCAAGCTGTTTGTTTATTCTATCACGTTCCGCTTAGCAGACAAAGGGTTGGTTAAGTAGCAAACCAGTTGTCATAGGTCAGTGTATATTGTTGCCTCTACCAAACTATCACATCACTAGTGTGTACTCTAGCTGGTAGAAAAGCTGCACACGCAGACTGCAGTTGTCATCTGATTTTAGTTTTGATGATCCCGCTGTAACAAATAGTTAACCAAATGTGTCGGTTTAACGTAGTCAGGTGACTGTGCCAATATGGAATCGAACAACCGACGGGGGGTGGGGGCCGGGGATAGGGGCTAAAGTGGTGTAGGGGTATACGGGTAAAGGGTAGTATGAATTAATATATAAATCCACTATATATCTCAAGAAAGATACTAGTAGAAAACTGGGACTGAAATAGAAGTACTATTTAATGTTGCCAAATATATAATTTCATCAAATATATAATTGTATGTTTTCAATGTAGGAAACTTTTAAAGTTTTAAAAGTTAACGGACTAAGGTCAGAAAAATAGAAATGCCAGGTGGCAACCGCCATAGATAGAGATAAAGATATACACAACATTGATACAAAAGCTACGGTATATCAGCATGAATACAAAGAAGTTGATAAAATAGCATTTTTTCTGACATTATGTTATTTATCAGTTTAATAGCCAGAATCACGTTACTGGTACTGTTCGATGATGACTGAATAGCGTTCCTCCGAGTTCGCAATTAATGAAATTATTTATTTTTGTAATTTAATGTCTTTCATACAAAACCGAAGATTAATTATTTCTACAATTCACCTTAATCTTACATGGCTGTAACAATTGTGTGACACCATAGTAAGGCCCTTGTAGGCGAATGTTAACTTAAGAATATCATTCAAAATATGTGTTCTAACTGTTCAGATGGATAACTTCCCTACTTCTAAACTCTTTTTTTATTGGAATGTAGTAAAAGACTGCTGTAAAGCACGAACGCTGTTTAATTTATGTCATTTAGAAGAAGAAAATATGTTATTCATGACAAAATTCTTGATAAAGGGAGACAATCCGACTCATGGGTGAAAAAAAACAATTTCTTTTTTGGATGGACAGATTTCTTTTAAACTTCAAAATATTTACTGTAAACACTACTTAACAAAATGAAATAAAAAAGTGGGTATCAAGGCTTTGTTTTTCATTTTCACTTTACATCATCAAACTTCGTAAAAAAAGTTTTTTCTTTGCCTTTCAGCAAGCGAACCTCTTTCAATAAAAAACTACGCAAAACTGTTCATTCACAACCTTAAACTTACTTTTCCTTAAAAAGGTGACAACATCTGTGTGTAAAATGTCTGTAAATAAAATATAATCCCAAAATTTAGTAGTGCAAGATGCCGTGGTATCGTCTAAATCAAGAAAGTCAAATCCACCAAAACAAATCTAACATACACTTATCAATAAAACAATGAAAATAACATGAAAGTGCAAACATTTGAGATTTCATATCTCACAGCCTAGCACGGTTTATTATAACTTGTCCATACTTGAAAACACAATACAAAATACAAAACAACAACAACAAGAGGGCCATTATGCCCCTGGAGGCGCTCACTTGAATGTTACAGCCTTTTGTGGAAACAACAGGGAAGAAATTTCCCATACTAATCTCTTAGCTCTAGCATTTAAAGTTTCAGAGGAGAAGATGAATGTTGTCATCCAATGAAGTCTTATGTCAAATTATTTTCAAATATGGCCCCTAGTTTTATAGAAGAAAACTAACTTTTCACTAAGTACATATAAGGATAACTAATTCCGTCCCCCACCTCGGTGGCCATGTTGGTTTACTGATCAAAAATATTTGAACAATCTTTGCATAGGGTCGCTTAAGAAACGCTTCTGCCAAATAAAATGCAAATCTGGCCTCAATGTTTGGAGTATAAGACAATTTGAAATTTCACTAAATACATAAAAGGAAACCTGAAACCCTCACCTCTTGACGGCCATGTTTTAAAGTTGATCAAATAATTTGCAAATTCTTTGTAGAAAGTCACTCAGGGAACACTTATGGCAAATCATTTTCAAATTTTGCCACTAGTTTTGGAGAAGATCTTTAGAGTTTTCTCTTTCGGTTGCCATAGCAACCAGAGTTCTGTATGGAATCGAATTCTTTGAACACTTTGAAAGAGGCCTACCCAAAGAATTGTTTTAAAGTTAATTTTTAACTTCGCCAATCCGTTTAGAAGAGCCAAAAATAAAAGAATAACTCCTCCGTGAGAATAGAAATACAGCTGTGCAGTACGTTGCGCACAAACGATTGTGATATATCGATTCGTGCGTTCCTATCGATTCGTGCACTTCGCGATCACGTGTTTTTTCGAACATCGATGGCATCCCGCGTGTCCAACTTCTACCTAAGTAAACAAGGAAAAAAAGGTCAGCTGTCAGAATATTAATGTAAACGTGAGCCAAACAGGTAATTGTTCGTAAAAATATCATAATTGAATTAATTTGACACAATCGGATATAGCTTATATTTTTTGTTACCATGGTATTCCCAAAAAATCGTCATTTTGACCTAAATCTGTCATTGCTGTGAACGCTAAGAGGTTTAAGGGTTATGTTTACTAACGTGGTCATGTCGCCAATATCACTTAGACGCTTTACGCATAGACTATTGATTGAGGGGTGCGACACTGGGTAATTTAGTTCTGGCCATACCTTTAATGAAGGTGTTTGTCACGTTTTAATGGACATGCCTAATTGTAAACCTTATTCCAATGAGGGAAAGGCAAGCTTCAAAATAAACATGATAATAGAAGCTCATGAAATAGATTTAAAGATAAACAATAATAGTTATGTTGTTGCTGTTTGCTTCTCTGATAACTTTAGTAACACATCGATTTACCCGATTAACCCGGTCTTATCTTCGAGCTAATTAAACAGCTTTGATTCTGTTCAAATGACAAGTGACTCGATGTCTGGTCTGAATACAGGTCATTTGATCAGTATAAAGCAATGGTGTTCACCAGAATAAGGGTTAAAATACATGTTTCAAATTTCAGGTCAAGTCCTAAAAGTATCATAGAAAATACAGGAGTTTTTCAGCTATGGCACTTTTACAGGCTTATGGTGCGGTTATTTATAATGGACTGGGGGTCAGACACTCTGCTATTCTTCAAGGAATACCCATGCAAACCCTACGGGATATAATTAAGGGCAGTATTAACACATTTGACTTCGTGAACGGGGTGATACAGTGTTTATTTGAGAAGAAGAAGAGGGTTTAATAGAACATATTGAAACTCTTGCACAACCTGTGTATGGGGCTTCAAACTCAAAGGTCCAGAACCTTGGCGGTGAATTTGCATATTCCTTGAGTAAACGACCTTCGTCAAAACCCATCAGTAACTGTTGGCTTTATGGGTTCTTGAAAAGAGGACAGCCAGGAAGGCCTTCGCTCCGGCTACTTTAAATTTATGTCCGCTTGGGTTAAAATGATGTTTGGTCCGATTCACCTTATATTATATTCGAATTCCCAGTATCATTATATTGTGTATTCTTGATATGTTGTTC
>JAULCC010550694.1:0-10634 GCA_032358795.1 Nuttallia obscurata
TTACGAATTATAGTAGACTCTACCTTAACAATGAAGATGTGAGCTTAGAGAGCAAGAACTAAATATTTTCCATCTTTTTAAACTGATAATTAACATTATATTTAGCTTTCAGTTACTGAACTATGATAACTGAATGGAAAAATAATATCATACTCTTCTGATATGAAAAAGTAAAATTTACACTTAATCTGCTTATATATTGTTCTGGTTGGTGACACTATGTCTGCTCTTCACAACTATCTTGCCGATGCTTTAATAATCATGGTGATGCTGTTAACTTTCTCACTGAGATTATTCAATTTAATCTTACCGAAGGCATTAACTTTCTCACTGATGCTGTTCACTTTCTCACTGATGCTGTTCATTTCTCACTGACATTGATCACTCTCTCACAGAGGCTGTTTCTCATTGAAGCTGTAAACTTTCTCACTAATGCTGTAAGCTTCCTCCATGATGCTTTTCACATTCTCCCTGATGCTTTTTCTATCTAACTGATGAAGTTCACTTTGATGTAAACTTTTTCACTGATGCCGTTTTCTCACTAGTTCTTTTTATTTTACTCACTGATGTCATTCACTTTCTCACTGATGCTGTTAACTTTCTCACTGATGCTGTTAACTTATCACTGAAACGGTTAACTTTCTCACTGACATTGTTCACTCTCTCACCAAAACTGTTTTCTTTTCACTGATGTTCACTTTCTCAGTGATAACTGATGTTCAACTTCTCACTGATGGTGTGACAATTATATGCCCTTGTTTTATTACAGGTACTTAACATGTACTATGACAGATAGTTTTTTAGGTAACTGTATGATTAAAAATACCTCTAAAAGTAGGACACAGGTTTGATCATAGGGCTCTGCCCATATTCTCAAGACAATTCATTTTTTCGACAAACCAAGGGCAGTATAAATGCCTTTCTATACATGCCATGGGTAGTGATTTTGATTTCCTGTAAGAGCTTGTTTTTCAATTTTGTAATTATAAGTCTCTATTTCAGTGTCCTTGATGTTTCTGACTAAAACTTCCTAAAGCAGCTGGTGAGATTGAAAGGGAAGGACTAAGTATAGTGGACAGGTTACCAGGACAACATATAATCAACATGGAGGAAGTCTTGGAGAGAGTGAAGGGTGGACGTGACTTTGATCCTCTTGTTGTCATGGAGTTTGCCATAAATGTCAAACGTACAGCCATTGAGTGGATGATATCCAAACTGCAGGCGACAGAGGAGAAAAATGGGGCAGATCTGTTGGTACGAGCCATGGTGATGCAGCACAACCAGGTAGGGAGTTACTCTGAGTGAACCATCTTGAGTTACTCTGAGTGAACAAACTTTCTGTGTGATTGCAAAGCAAAAACAAATCACTGATTGGCTAGATTATTTTTGTAGCTTACAGGAATGGATATACATGTAAATTTTTCAGGGTTTCAAAGAGTGTTGACAGTGTCTTGAATAGATCTAAGTTAAAATATTTTAAGAGTTAAGAGAAAGTGTAATTAAATTTTCTTATATAATGATTTATTATGATAGCACTAAGGCATTTTATTTTTAAATTAAACATTCAATTTAGTGAAATTTTAATTGCTTTATTAGATTTTTCTAAGTCTGTTGGCTGTTTGTACAAATTTTTGTAAAACATTCCGTAAGGTACTTTTTTGATGACTAATGGTATTCTAGTGAAATATTCCAGGAGCATATTTTAACATATTACTATTTTTGGCAAAACTTCATGGAACATTAGTTACATGAAACTTTCATGAACATGGATGTTTCATAGATTGATAAGATATTTCTATGAGCAAAGGTAATGGAGTTTTTCTGCAAGCAAATATATCTACTTAAAAAATTTCTACATCACAGTTTTTCATAAGCAGAGTGATCGAGCTATGCCATACATATAGATGGAATGAAAGTTATTAATTGTTAGTTCTTATTTGAACATGTTTTTTATTTTTATACATATTTGTAGAAAGTTTGGCAACTCAAGTTTCAATGATCTACCTCTGTTTTATTGTTGCAGGATCAAAATGTAAGTAAATGGACATAATGCTCATATTTCGAGATGTCACCCTGTTTTTAAATAGTTATATAGATCTGAACTGCATGACAGTATTTACCGTTGGTTTCTTTTTAATCTTATTGTATCCCACCCACTAATTTTACTAGTTTAACTAATAATAGTGCTTCAGTGTATGTTTCGAAATAATTTCTCTTTCATAAGACTTGCTATTCAGAAAAAAATATTTTATCTAATAGTGGGGTTAAATTTAGCTGTTTTAAACCCATCCCCACATATCTTGGGAATCAATGGTTTCACTAAAAATAAAAAGTTCTAGCATATGAAATATGATGAAAGATGGAAGTCATACCAGAGGCTTGCAACTATCATCAGTTTTGTCAATACCATGTCCCTTTCTGGCATAAGAAATAAGACTGGATTTGATCAGCACCAAGATCTTTAGAAACTTGTGAAACAGTTCCAACTCTGTCATTCGTTTTGTATGAATTATTCTCGTGCTTCAGTGCACATGTAGAATTTTGTTCAATGGTGGAGCTTGCTGTTTTACCCCACCCTCGATCTGTACCCATGTGATCAGTTAAATGACCTTGACCTTGATGCATTTTTTGGTTGGTTTCATTTTTTTGTGGAGTGAGTTTTAGTTTTAACTGAGAAAAGATATTTGGTATGATAAGTAAATTATGCTTCAAACAGCCTGTACTATTTACATCAGTATAATACTTCTGCAGATTTTCTAACTTTCCCCATGAACACATTCTTATTTAGTTGCTGTGGTAATTGAAGAGGAAAAATTAAATTTATAGAAATGATAAGCTGAGATCAGTGAGGCTAGCTGGTGTATACAGGGTGGTGTAGGTGATGCAGTTGCACCATTGCCCATCTTAAAACCCAGGGGTCAGTGGTTTGATCCCAGCGCTGTTGCAGTCACAGTGCTAAATGTTATTTGTCATCATTAGCACAGATTTGTTACCTCTCTCCCATCACTTTGGGACAGTTCTGCTTCAGATTATAACTGATTTGACATGAGTGCAATAATTTTGCAAGTGGACAAAAAAATCATGTAAAACTTGGGGAAACATGCAAAAGGAGTTGTTGATGTAAAAAAATTTGGCTTGGAAGCCCAACAGATTATTTGATCAGCAGGCAGCCTCTCAGTCTTCATTGTAAAAGTACTAAGTAGACTAGTAGTTCTGACATTTATAAGGCAATATAACTGTTGGTATGATTAATTTGTTTACTATGATAAGCAGTGTGTTTTAGAGAGAACAAAAATCATCTCTCATCTCAAAATATGAGTTTATTATGTAGTATGCATGAACAAAGAGACATTGTTATATCTATCTCATATGCCAAATCTAACAGAGGAGTCGCATATATATGTGTATAAATGTATATATTTATGTCATGTGTATTGTTTATAATGGAAATATCATTTCATGTTCATGTTCATTTGTTTGTAAGTTGGCTACAGAGTTACAGAAGATAGGAGGTTTGGGGAAATCAAGAGGGTACCGATTTCCAGTACATATTATGAATTGTTATTTCTCATTGTTACTTTTACTTGTGGAATGTTCATAACTTGCCACTAGATTTATGAGTATTCCTCAGTTCTGCTTTCTTATAGATGTATGTTTTGCAGATTGCAGTCTCCATGGCTAACAGTGTAGACCCTGATCAGATTCACCATTCTGCAGTAAATGATCTGGCGCTATACTGTTGGCAAGGTCTTGATCAACAGGATAAGGGTTAAGAAGTGTGTAAGCTGGATTGTTGACTTACCATTAGTGAATACAGGAGTATCAACAGGGGCATTAAATACACAATTATTAAGATCTTGCTTGAGTCTAGACATGATCCATTACATGGATTTGATTGGTCAGGAGTGATCATGTGATTAGTCTTGACCATTCAGAACATATACACTCAATAAAAACCTGGCATTGTCTTTCAAGGCTAACAATACCTTTAAATGTTACAGGCAATAGGTTCAGACCGCAAATAGTGATTCTAAGCATTTCATTGGAACTGAACAAATAGGGGAACAATGATGACCCTGTTCTATGTGTAGAATGACAAAGTTTAGCAAAAGTTTTGTTCTCATAAGCTTTGAATACTACTGATTACTGGGGAAACTAGTTTATGCTTAGCTTCAAGGGGTCTACATGGCTTAGTATTAAACATTGTTGACCTGAAACCAGTTGGGTCTTCACCACTGTGGGGCTGTGAGCTCACACCCTGGCTCTGGGGATGCTGGTAGTCTTTCATGCAATGAAACTATCCAGATAGCTTGCAGAAGGTTGGTGCTCTTACCAAGGGAAGCCAGGGGTCTTCCTCTGCCACATAAAGCTGGAAAAGTCACTGTATGACCTGAGCATTGTCGTGTGACTTAAAAACACAAATAAATCAATCAAACTATTCAGTTCTATCATACAACCACACAGATATGATAATGAACCCATCGATCCTAAAACGGATAGGTGAAACTTTTATATCAAAGTTTTAAGTTTATGATTTCTGAGCTTAGGATAACCAGAAATTATAACAGAATCATTTGATGTAAAATGATTATGCTCCTCTTAATTTGTGTAATGAAGATCTTATCAATGTCTTTGTTAATATGTTTTTCTGAGTTGTGGTTCATGTCTATGAGTGATACTGCAGAATTTCCTTGATGCACTGAGTTTTATGTAAGCATGGAAATGATGGAATGGGTTTTTCATGATGTCTGATGTCTGTCATCTTTCAGTATGAATTAAGTTTGATTTCCCTGAGTTTCTGCATCTTGTCCTCCAAAGTTTAGTTTTTGTTGAATCAGTAGAAACATTAGTGATATTTGAAATGCTGAGGTTCATATTTTTAAAATGGTTAATGTTAACTAATGTTGTGTACTAATAAGAAAAAATATAAAAGAACTTTGGAAAGGCATTACAAAAGCTACCATTTCAAGGTGCACAAAAATATTATGGCAGACTTTAACATAAATTTATTTGTTGGTATTTTTACCTACTCTATTTGTTAGCAGCAATCCTCGAGTTTGTTTTATGAAACTGAATAAGGATTGAAAAAGTCAAAATCTTGCTTGTTAGGCCATGTAAAGTTTCTGCATTCTGTAATTTTCTCACACTATGTTGATATAAGGACAGTGATTGTTAGATATTTTTGCATGTAGGTTATTAGAGATGTTTTAATTCAACAGTGTAGAATTTAGCCAGTGTATATTTACGTGTGGTTTTAGATGTGAAGTATATATTTGCATGTAGGTTTATTAGATTATATATTTGGATTCAAAGCCTCAAGAATTCTGCCAATATGTATTAAATGTATGGTTGTAGCTGTAGCAATGCTATACTTGCTTTTTGTCCTAAGATTTTAGGATACCATTTTTAGCTGTACTGGCCA
The DNA here is from genome assembly GCA_032358795.1 of Nuttallia obscurata. Classification (NCBI taxonomy): domain Eukaryota; kingdom Metazoa; phylum Mollusca; class Bivalvia; order Cardiida; family Psammobiidae; genus Nuttallia; species Nuttallia obscurata. The sequence goes on from JAULCC010550694.1 coordinate 5,423, forward strand.
AAGGCCAGAAGAGCTGCTATTATGACGTGGTGTCAGTTTCCTGTGCGTGTGTGTGTGTCTGTAAACAATTTTTTGTTTACGCGATAAAGTCTTTAGTTTTGATTATATCTTAATCAAACTTATACAGTAGTAAGATATTCATGAGAGCTTGGTTCATTTTTGAAAACCAGCCAGATTCGCCCATGCATGATTTGATTATGGCCCCTTTATGTGATAGAGTCTCCATTTCTTTTCTAGTCTTCACAAAACTTATAAAGTAGTTAGATATTAATAGGAGCATGGTTTTTGTAGACAACCAGCCTGATCTGCCCATGCACAACTGAGTTATAGCCCTTGAAACTGTCAACATTGTCAAATAGCTATTTTACAGCTTGTTTACACAATAAAGTCTCCATTTCTTTTTTGATCTTCACCAAACTTATACAGTAGATAGATATTAATAGAAGCTGAGTTCCTTTTAAAAATCAGCCATATCTGCCAATGAACTACTGGATTATGGCCCTTTAAATTGTCAAACTTGCTATAGATAAGTTTGTTTACGTGATACAATCTCCATTTATTTTTCGATCTTCATCAAACTTATACAGTAGTTAGATATTAATGAGACTATGGCTCCTTTTGAAAGTCAGCCAAATATACCTTTGCTTGACTGGATAATGGCCCATGAAATTGTCAAAATTCCTATAATTCAGCTTGTTTACACGATAAAGTCTCTATATCTTTTCCGATCTTCACAAAACTTATACAATAGTTAGATTTCCATGAGAGCACTGTGCCTTTGAAAATAAGGCTGATCTGCTCATGCACGACTAAATTATGGCCCTTGTTTTTTTAAACTTAAGACAAAGACAAAATCAAGGCAAGCCAGTAGAGCACAGGCCCTCATGGGCCTCTTGTTTAGCTTATATGTTGGGAATATTCTGATGATTAAAGTTAATACCTGTAGCTTGTAGGACATACAGACTTGGGTTGTAGCACAATACTGTTAGCTACACTTATGGTCTCATTAAAACCAGATAAAATAGTTACCTTCTATACTAATCACTTATATACTTTACTGTATTATACATCCCATACAAGGGCACCTCAAATTGAGCATATATACATTTAGATGATAATGAGAAGGTGCTCATTTACAAAAAAATTACCCAATGAAATCAATTAATACAACTGATGTTTAGATTCTGCTGTCAAGTTTTATACATTACTCTGCAGTGACCTACCCTGTCTATATCCTAATGATTTTGAAGGCATTGATTTCATTGGCTGATAGAAAGGTCTGATTTTATTGGCTGATAGAAAGGTCTATCAGAAACTGAGGCTAGCTTTAATAGGAAGTTATCAGGCCCAGTTAGGCAGTAAGCAAAATATGAGTGAACATATTAAACTTGATTTTAATGAGATCTATACAATTAGTGCTTTAGCTTTGGCAAACTGTGGTAAAGCGAGAGAAGCATGCTAGTTACCACAAGGCAATTGTATCGGGTAGCTTCAGTTTTAATTGGTAGCCAGCAGATGCTTCAATATGCCTAGTTTGACCCTTTGATAGTACCAAGGGTAGTAGTTCAAGTTATAAAGAAATTCTCAGATTTTAGCTTGGGTCTATTGAAGATCAAGGGGCCTGACCAAATTTCTGTTTTTATTTTTCTATTTTTTTTATCCATACCTAAACTATACTTTTTTATGTTGAAAATGTGATTTGGTTTTAATACAAAACCTATTACATTAAAGAAATAATTGCTCTTTTTTTATGACAATCATGTTTATTTTCTTAATTATGAGTAAACTATTATTTTGATTAAGGTCTAGACATAAATATTATGGTAACATTAATTCCCGATGATTATTTGATGTTCATGGTAGAACCAGTACTGAACAGCACAGACATAGCGACTTGTAACTGGACATAATACTGTGTGGTCCTGATAGGAGTTAAATGGAAACTCCTCATTTTCAAGTTAAATGCTCTCATCATTCTCCGTAATAAATTTATTGTTTACTGTACAAATTAAGCAACTACTGGAATCGACCAATATCATTATTTCATTAATTGAAATGTAAGCTATACAAAGTTGATTAAGACTTTGTTATGAGAAATTACTGTAATAGGAATGCCAATGGATTTTTGATTTTGAAATTCAAAGAAATCCACAAAGTTAGCAGAGACTGTCAAAATGCTGACAATTGCCCTGCTTCTCACCTGTGTAAGGTGTACAATTTGTCAGGATATGTACAATTGTCCATATGTGATTAAAGATTTATGTAAAAAGTATGTAAAGAGTTAAGCATCAGGACATTCACATAGAAACTTTACATTGAAGATGACCATTCTATCTCTACTAATGGTTACAGATATAATACTTAATACAGTTTTCTCCCTTGTGTTGGGTCTATACTTATCCTCATTGGTTAAATTTAATCACATGATAATCTAGCCCAATGGAACAGGGACTTGCAGTTATTTGAGAATTCACAAATTATTTATCTGACATGGCTATGCTCCTGATTAAAGTATATGTACGATATATCTTAGGCTCCCACATTGTACTAACATATTGTAAAATATAACAATCATATCTGTATCTATCGGATTAATGGAATACTGGTATTACATTAAGACTTCTTATTTTGTATCGAATGTTATGAAAGCTGTTTCATCATAATTAAATTAATTACTGTCTCATGTTTCTTTGGTAGAAATAGTATTAAGGAAGAGAGTGTGACTTCTTTAAATATGGACACATAAGGTTCTGGTGAGAATCAAGATTCAGATCAAATTTCTACTTTTGTTAAACCAGCTTTGCCTGGTATTTGTTGAAATAGAATGAGCAATATGTTATGAATTAAGTAGTTGATACAGGCAGCTATTACAAAGGTTATTATTTTTTGAACAATTTTTGATGAAGTAAAGGTATATTTCCATAGTAGGTATATTTTCATAGAACCAATTAGCTGATGGTGATGACCATAAGCAGGGGCTTGTATCTATCACTGTTGTAATAGCTTTCACTGGGAGTATATGTATACCTATTTCACTGGGGATTGATGGATCTGTATCGGAGGTTAAAACTTTCATGAGCATGGATTTTATTCTCAGAAATCTATGTCTCTGGTTAGCTAAAACAAACTCTATGATGAATTTCAAGCAATGAAATTCATGGAATCTTCATTGTTGGATATCCCAAAACACAGCTGCACTACGCTTTGTTGTGAATAGGCCATTCAGCGAGGAAAATCTCATGATCATGAATAATTAATGTGGCAGTTTCATTGGTTCCTCTCTTAGCCAATGAAATCTATATTCAGTAACAAACATCCAATGGTTATTGAATAGTATTTGATTGTAAGATTTATGCAATTTTGTTGGAAAAAGAGTTGTGTCCCCTACCCAATTAATATTCATGAAGACACAATTCTGTCAGCCAGTTGTCCTTTGATAGTGTAATGGAAAAAAGTACTGTGGTTACCATGGATGAGAGTTTTGAGAATTAGAAAAAGTTCCAGCTCAAGAAAGTTTTGTTACCTCAGACCTTTGTATGGCTAGTGGACTGTGGATGGGGTCCTTGTTGTTGAATTAATGCATTTTCTTAATGAGCTATCTTCAGGAGGAAACCTAGAAAATACAGAATTGTTCTGCAAGTGGTTGTTTCAGGTAATGCTTAACACACCTGATACATTGCAGAATATGTTTCATGTACATTAAGCAAAAAAGGGGCTCTAAATATGCTTGAAAACAAAAAGCAATACATCACAAAAAAATGTGTTATTATTGTGAACTTTGTGAGTTTTCTTTACCCTCATCAATTCTGTGTATGAAAAAAATCCAGGACAGATAATCTAAAAAAAAAACAAACACTTTTTTATGAAACCAGTGCCTCTCGAACTTCAAAAATAGCATGAATAAGTGCTTGTATGTTTAGGTAATGCTACTGAATTGTTTAATACATTTACTTCTGTAACATGATAATGACAAGGACTCTGATGGTAGCAATAATATTGCACAATGGATTGTGTGTTTATACTGTTTTTGTTATTGTTGTTGTTTAAAGACTTATGTTACACCATATTTAACCCATCAGGAGACAGTGTTGTTTATTGGTGGTACCACACAGCGACTGTTACTGGGAGCCGAGATGATGGAGATGAAGAAGTTGGACAAGAACAACAAGCACAGAGAATTTACGGTGGCAGACATGGCCAACTTCAAGGGGGGAGGTTAGAAATATTCTCTATGACTTTACTCTTTGTCCAATCTTTCTGAACTCTGTACGAGGGGAGGGGTAATCTAGAAAGTCATGGACAAATTAAATTATTTTTCAATTTATAAATGCATATAAACAAAAACTTTTACATCATAAGTATTGATATATTATGCAACGATAGAAAACAATTCAAACAAATTCAAACAGCCATAATAAAGTTACAGTCACCATACCAACGTACATATATAAATAGTGCCACACCACAACATTTGAAACAATTTTTTTTTAAATCATCTAAATTGATGCACCAATTTTCTCTAAAAATAAGCCGTAATAAAGTTACAGTCGCCATACCAACGTACATATACAAAAAGTGCCACACCACAACATTAGAAACAGTTTTATTTTAAATCATCTAAATTGATGCACCAATTTTCTCTAAAAATCCATGAAAAACCCACATTTTATTGACACAACATCATTAACGACTGCAAATGTCATTTCAGGTGTTGTTTACGTGCATCCATTCTAATTACGCACAATTTTGCTTATATAATGCTTAAATTTGTTTATATTTGTCAACAAATTTCTGGATAACTCCTCATACTTTAGTTTTCAATGATTTTTAGCAAAGTCTGCGGCTGTATGATTGTCATTTATGTATACCATACTTTATTCATCAAAAAAATATAAAAAAATTTCATAATATCAAGGATCAAGGTCAAGGCTACAGCTGAGTTTCACTAGCTTACACCCAGCTCATGAAATTACACTTTTCATGGAAATTCAAATGTGTGATAGTCATAATTCATTTCTAATTCAAATCTTTTCAGTTTCGTACACAAAATTTGAGCTTATACGAGGGGTGATCCAAAAATTCGTGGACACCCTGCATAAAACAAAAAGTACTAAAACAAATGAAATGAAATTCTTGTATCTTATTAAGTGAGCATATGTCTGCAAATTCTCAAAAAATTGAAAAGATTGTACAAGAATTAACGATTCGGCAC
>JAULCC010550805.1:0-18060 GCA_032358795.1 Nuttallia obscurata
TTCTGTGTATCCGCTTCCCTCTCTCTGGGACGTCCATTAGCCCTAGCTGGCAGAAAGTGACGTAAATCAAACAAAACAAACTTAATTTGTGAAGTCATCGGTTCTTATATGAAACGTGTTGTTTGTATAAGAAATACGTGCTCATTATATTACACCGGAAATAAGTAAACTCATGTGATAAAAGTTTATATTCTGTGTTTTGTTAGCTTCATATTTGACCGTATTACTTACAGAGAGTTACACGTGTATTTGCCTGTCGCACCATTCTCACATGTACATTGATACAGACAGCCATCTCTAAACGATTGACCTTGTTGGTAAACCTGTCCTTTGTAAACGCAACCTTCGAACGAAAGATATGTATGCATATGCTTGAATCGTACTTTTAGAAAAAAATATCTTTATCACGAAACGTTGAAAAACATAGAAATGACGTCGTATCACTGTGCTCTTTAATTTTGGTCTCGTAATTAAATTTGAAATATCTGTGTGATTTCTTGTTCGAAGTTTGGAGACATTTGTCTTACATGCAACCTAAACATAAGCATGCTTAATTTTTCTGACTATTAATCAATAATTTTATGATTTATAAGTACATTCACTCAGTTTTGTTCATTAATTTTGCGAACAGTGCAGTTTTTGTCCCGACTACGTTTTCTTTGCTTTTGATCTGGGTTAAAATTGAGTTAACATCTGTCTCAATTTTGCCAACAAAAAGATAAAATGTTAATATGTCTATTTACCAGAAGACTGGCCTGTCATGCCACCAGTTGGTTGTGACCCGGTGTTTGGTATACTTGGGACTGATCCTTAAACCAAAAACATCATGGTGTTGATAAATTTTTCCAGAAGCATCTGTTATACCCAAGGCAACACTTGTCCTCAAACAGAACTGGCGATTATGACACTTCACAAAAGTATATACTTTACAGACTACTATCTACATAATTATCAAAGTTGCATCCTTAAACAAATTGTGTTAAACTTGTTGAAAAGAAATAACAAATCTTTAGAACGAAGCCCACTCAATCTGATGAATATAATTGTTATGACAGGGTATAAAACAAAAACTACAAACAACGAGTTTAAAATAAAAAATACTGAAGCCTTTCCTTATTCAGAATAATATCATTACAAGAGTGTACGGTTGGTTGTACTACAGTAGCTTGTAGCTCCTCACACGTAGCGTTTATGAAAAAATCTTACCTTAATGACAACATTAACGTTGGTCACTATTGTTGAGACAGTACTGCTTAGTTGAAAGCAATATAAATATGGTAAACTGTGTTTCTACGTTCTTAATATAATAGCAATAAATCATTCTCCTCCTTCCTTTGGATGTCATAAGTTAAACAAGGCATTTGATATGATGATATCTTGACATTTAAGAAATCTTTGCAACCAAAGTAATCGTACGAGTATACTACAGTACAAACGGTTAAAACTGATTACATGTAATTTAAATTCTTCGTGTGATACTCAATCTTCAGGTTAAAGGTCTTCAAGCATTATCAAGTTTGTAATAAACTAACCTCCTCCTCCTCCGGAACATTTGTTACAGAACTTTTTACAATTATCTGCGACCCACTGAGTGTACGTGCTATCTGAACAAATGGAACTTGTGTATGCTGCACAGTTGTCAATAGCGTCAACACAGGTAGCTATAAAATAAATTGTAAGTTTTTGAATATAACTTTTGTTTCTATAATAAAATTTCAAAGTTACAGAGCGGCGAATATATTGTGGAATTAGCTACAGATGATCGAACATATTTTAAACTTAGTTACAGGTGACCAAAAATATTAACCTTGTTGCTCTACTTAAGCATGCGGGCACATCATCACATAAATAAAATGTAAAATACACATATGCCAATGAAAATCGAATTCTATCTAATACTAGTACTTATTAAATAAGCTATAGTTTACATGAGAGAGTTCATCCTGGATGTTTAAGAATACAAACATGGTTAAATACAATTAAAACGCTAAAACACTGTTTAAGTTACCTATAAGACGCTTCTACTAAAGAGAAAACTTAATATTTTAAACAGTTTAACATCACTAAGTAACAGAAGTTTCAATTAGATAGTTTCGAATGATTTTACTGGAATTGCACATTAAGTGTTTAGTCTGGAGGCATTACGTGCGTAAAAATATATTTCATTGAAGAAGTAGGATTGATTCAATCACTTTTATACCTGCATTCTTGTGTCCTTTAAAACTATTATCTCCACAGTTTTATTGAAAATGCAAAGGTACTAATATCATTTTGGTTTAACTCTAAATGTGACATGTCATGCCATAACAGAAACTGAAAAGCACACACTATTATTAATCATTAGAAACTGCAAGTAGGAAGACCGTTTGGTCTTTATGATAGATAAAAACTGACCACGTGATGATCACGCGATAGACATAAGGCGTCTGTTGGTACTTACATGCAGGCGCTGAAGTGCCAAAATGTAGCTGGAATACATCTGAAATATACAAACACGTATGTCTGAATGGCTCATTTGCCGATATAACATTTTCGCTTGATTTATACAGTATGTAATTTAACGTATGAATGTATGAATGCCTTATTTGCAAATATAATACTTTCGTTTGACTTTACAGTGTTTTATTTAACTTGTGACAAAGATTTCAAAGGTCAGAGTTAGTTTTTTTCAAGGGGCTAATGAACCCCTTTGCTTTAGTAGGCGATATTTCGGAGCACTCAAGCTCTTCCCAGAACGCATTTGAGATGACCGCCAGAATGAAAGTAAGTATTTCTTTCTTCAGTTGAAATAAATAAATGTAAGCATATATTTTTTAAGTAAAAAACGGGATAGGAAAAGGGCTACTTGAAAAAAATTGGATACAACAGTGAAGATATTTTGAAGTAAAAGCGTAAATAGTGCACAATTTCAAGTGTGAATAACAACACCAAAGCAGACACGATTTACCCAAATTTACGCAGATCCGCTTAAATATAACAAATGTATAGGTATATTTTAAATTAAATGAAATATCTACCAAAATCCAGCCACCAAACGTTTCATACATCAATTATGTACACAAATATGTAATGAAATATACCTGTTTTACGCAAAAAGAGACTATAAGCGTATTTCTATAACCAGATATGTATCTACTGATCTGTTACAAGTCTTCGCGTGAAAACTACAAGGCCGTAATGTTTAACACCTAATATATTTGCCATCAATACCTTTGTAGAAAAAAATACGTTTTAAATCGTCATGTGATTTGCGCTATATATGTAGAAAAAACTGTGATACAGGTTGTTTGTCTTTCTTTATCATTGTCCATTGTTTTATGAGAAGGGCATTATTTAGATAATGAAACTTCATTTGATATGCGGAGGTGACTGGGCCAAATAGGATATGTTAATTGATACTCTAATCAGGTATTTATTATCAGACCATTTCTGGCAGGAATCCATCTACATTATACAAATGTGCATATATGATAGTTCGAAAAAAAACATAACTCCACTAATTTGAAACTTCTGTCGAATGGGAAGGAAGTTTTTGGCGTAAAATATATAAATTGATTATATAATTTAATACTAGGATTTTAAAAGCTGATTTTTTATATACATGTATATTTTATTAAGTGAGATATGGCAAGTGTAAATAAACCTCCCTCATTCGTTTCTTGTACTTGTACCAGCCCCAAAAATAAATATGTATATCAGTACAGGTTTAAGCCCCTTGCTGTCAGCACTTTCAGTGCTTTGATATTTTAGGGCTTGTAAAGTACATGTTTACTAAGTTAATTAGATGTTGAATTTGATACCTTGTAAATTCGCCGCTGTTCTATTAAGTTTGATACTTTCATCATTTGATAAAAAAGGAAAAGAACATTAAGGATAGAAGATGTTTTTAATTGTTGGTAAATCTCAAAACTTTTGTTTGAAGTTAATAAAAAACGGACCATGTTGTATATGGTAAGTTACAGTATCCATCTACTATATATTTGTTAATTTGTCTTAATTGGCTTACGGAAATTATTTAAATAGTCACACACCATCTTAAAAATACCCTTCTGTATCACCAAATCTCGTTTTCATCAATGGACCTAAACCATTTCTTCATTCGCTGGAATTTCTGTTCACCAAAATGACGTCTTATGGAGAATTGCATACGAAAGGTTTACCTCCTATTTTCGAAGAAAAAACATCGGGGAAAGGTAATGTAGGTTAGCAAATAAAGTTATCCAACCTTTGTCATTCGTGATTATTCACATGAACAAAAATTCGGGAAAATGACGTTCGCAAAGGTCATTCTAAATTCTAAACTTCGAGTGACGCATAATAAAATCAGTTAGACTACACAAATTCTTAGTTTTTTTTAAAGTATTGTCTTCTTTTATCTGCAGATAAAACATATGTAGTTACCATTAGGTGCCAAATTTATATTTTTTAATCTTTAGCACTTCTTTATCTCGGTAGTTTATTAAATTTCCTTTCTACTGATTATCGCTTTGTTTTGGCTGTCGCATATTTTTTTCTTTTATTTCTTTTTTCTTGTGTATGGGGAAGTAATCTAACTCATACCTTTTTGAAATTTTAATCTCCATCTTTTGGTGGCTTAGTCACATTCGTTACACAAAAATATTTTAATATAGCAAAAACTTCACAGGTAAGTAATAAAATCACGTTTATAAAAATACTGAGCGTTATCTTTCTTTGTTACCTTTTATGAACTTAAGATGTAGACACTCGTAACTGCATACCTTTATCACTTTAACTCGTCGGTACAGTCAAATATAATTTCGCGAACAAATTCCGGAAAGGGTATAAATTGAAGTGATAAAGCAGTTTTGCGTTTATTGAAACATTTGATCAATATGAGTCTAAAACCTTTAATTGAAAAACACATTATTAATAATATTGATACATTATTAAAGAATCCTAGACAAATAATTTCCATGACAACCTGGATACTTACCACCGCCACCACCACCGGAGCTGGTTCCACCCAGACCACCTAAATACAATAGAAACAATATAGTAGATGACATAGCCATAACTGAAAACAAATTGGGTCAGAACTTCTAAGGTTTGTGTTTTCCAAAGTGTTTATGTCTCATGACATTTCATGGATTTACCTGATGTCTTTAGTTAAAGGCATACCTGATATATATTTTGTCTCATAACATTGCATGTGTTCGCCTGATGTTTTAGGAGTATTCCGATATAAATATATATTTGTCTTAAAAGTATGTTCTGTGTGTGCCAACTATTTACTTGGTAACTGAAATGCATACCTAAAGCTTTTCGAAAATTATTGTAATTTTAATATATATATGTACACATGTCTATATTTTATGAAAATGTCATGACTTAATACAAATAAGCATCTTTGAGAATATCAGAAGCTTTACAGTAAGCAAACGGACGATACGGCCCGTTATATTCGAACAATAAAAGACCTTGAAAAGCTTAAAATTACATTCAGAAAGTCTAGGCAATAAGTTAGTCTATGTAATCAGAGAAAAACAAAATGTAGAAAAAAACAGAGCAGATCTGGCCCCGAGGTTATGTAACTTAAAATAAACTCTGTGCTCAAAACTCAGATTTTTTCTCCCCTCATAAACCTTCAAAGAACAATTTTCTATTTAATAAGTATGCGCCTATACCGTGCTATTGTTATAAACTATTGTTTAAATATATCGAGATAAGTAAGCTGAAGTCGTTGTAAGTGTTTCCTGTAAATAAAATAGAGACTGAGATCGAAAAAGAATTTTGAGCACAGAGTTCATTTTAAGTTTTATAACCCCTGGGCCTATTCTTTATAACATGGCAAGCTGTACTTTTAGTTTAGCTGAACACTGTCTGACTTTAAATAAATATCCAAGAGGGAAGTTGACGTGTCTACGTAGACAGGTTACGCCCATCAGAATACTGATGTCAACAGAAATATATGTGCTCTATTCCCGTTTCTTTGTCGAGAGACAAATGTGCCAGACAGATGTTTGAACCAATGTAAAAAACGGAATAAAGACAAACAACTTATATGAAAAGAACACTAAACAAAGTTGACAGGCAATCAATTAATTTAAAACAAAATGTATGTATGGAAATCCCATTTGACCCACCCTTGTTTACCACTCGGATCGTAGCTAATTGTATAAATGTAATTTAACCCTTAGCCTGCTTAGCACAACCGTGATAGAATATCGATTAGGTCTAATCCGGATCCAAGGTGTTTGATAATCGGCTAAATGTTATTCAAATTATTGATTGAATCCGGTGAATTTTAAAATCCAGGCAGACGATAGTTGAAGCAGACGACAAATTTTGAACAAGCTAAGGGTTAAGTCACTATTGGCACAGAACCATTTTAACAAATCATAAAAGAATACCTACGAAAACATGGCGAACTATAACAGCAAATAAAACACGACACACAATATAACTTCACTTTTACTATTAAATACGACAACTGTTTTCTCGTCTCTTAATATTACTTTATTTTTAAAGTTAATGACATGTTTAAAATCTATGGTTTCCTATTAACCCCGTGAAACTTGCAACTTGAATAAATATAGTTATCAACCTACCTTATTTAATAATGTAGGTTTCATTTTACAATTTATCAATAGATGTATTGAAGCCATAAAAAATGCTAAAAATCGTGACAACATTTTTTATTATTATAATTTTTTTTATTATTTTTGTTATTTTGTACCATTATGCATCAACCATGAATGAAAAATTGAATACGTGTATTTTATATAATTACATTTGATCGGTTACATGTAACTGAAAGATCATTGTGTTTATTTTAATTTGACCATGACAGTGGTGTCGGCTATTGTATACGCGGCGAATGCGTCTCTTGATTCCCTGTGATATGAATAAATGAAATTCTGACGTAGATCTATAGGATATAAATAGAACATGAGTCACAAAAATGACGAAGACGATAGCTGAGAGGATCCGTAATGGTACAGGCTGATATCGACAGCGCTCAAAATATCAACAACGAAATGCTAACACTCCAATATAAGTGTTTCTATTTTGCATTTTCGTATTTGTAATTGCGTAGAAAATGTTTAAACACTCAAAGTTGTGATATACACATCGATTAATTCACAAAACATATGCAACATATCGCGAGTTTGAGCTTTATTATGGCTTTAAATTACACCATTTATCAATAGAGGCGCGCATTTATTAACACTTTTTATTAAAACCTATAGCATACAGTAAAACAATACGGGTATAAGCTAACAGTATAAACCAGTATAGCTTTTAACTTATAGTCTTGACTTATTTATTTAGGCATTTACTGTACTTACTTGTTTATTTATTTAATTCACGTCAATAGGTAGAATTGACGTCGTAAAGACAGGACAGCAAATAAGGAAAACTCTTCTTCAAAATTGTACGGTTCTTTTACGCGCCCAGTGTAAAACTTTATCCTGACAGCGACGAACCAATCGTAATGCTAACCCCTAACCATGAGCACCCGGGGTGGAAACCCATTGCTGCTAATTATAAAGTCTTTCGTTTGACACGGCACACGTACCGGAAGTGGATATTCTACAACTAAGATAACCAGACAGTGTTACTGTATTAAATAATAAACGGTATTAACTTACAGTATTCACAGCAATTATCCGTTGCCCATTTTGTATACGTTGGGTTCGTACAGACGTCCTTTCCATAATTTGCACAGTTGCTGAGTTTATTTGTGCATCCGGCTCTTCTGCTTACGGCTTGAAATCCTGAAATCCATTTAAAAAATAGTATAAAATCAACAAGAAAAGTATTGATGCAAAGCATCAATGGTCGCCGCTAAAAAATTGAATAAAAGCGAAGAAAATGTAGGGTTTTTTATCCTGTGACTATGGCTCCTAGTGACCTCATAAAGGGAAAACCTCATTAACTTAGTTTTATCCGGTCAGTAGAGGTGGTTCGGTTTGTAGACGTATTCATTTCTATTACGTGATACTGGAACTATTTGACACGTTGAATAAAAATAATTTGAGACGACTGTATCAAACTAAAGCACTTGAATTACCCATGATTGAAAAAAGAAGCATTGATTAAAACAATATTCCAAGCAGTACGACGCAATTCAGTCTGGCGACAACAATACTCAAGCCTGATAGCTCTATTGACAGTTGGAATAAAATAATATCCTTACCAAAAAAATGTATGGTTGTTGTTCAGTATGTGTAGCTCAACACAGAATGCATATATTTAAACGTCGTGGGTAAACGCAAACACGAAGCATGCCGTCTGGAGTACAGCGGTGGTCGTGAGGAAGTACGATAGATAGCAGCGAGCCAGTGGAGGTGGTTATGGGATACGGGCGAAATATTTGACATAGATGTCTAATCAGACAGAAGAAGAAAAGAATAGTTCGTTGCTCACTGGTAGCATTATTGAAAAGTCGTAGGTTAATCTTAAACAACAATATTGTCAAAATGTACTACCCAGATAATGATCATTATAGAAAGTGTTTACTGTGTATTATCGTTCTCATTAAAATAGAAACAAATCATTCTCCTACTTCCTTAGTATGTTAGATGAGGCATTCAACCTTAAAATCTAAGACAACCCTTGAAACATATTTCAACGCATATCTAAGATCCAAAAACGTTAAGTTTAAAATCTTCAAAAATGTTATGCGAACCTTAATCTTGAAGTATACGATTTTACAGCATGGAGATGATAGTAGAAAAACTAACCTCCTCCGTAACATTTGCTGCAGAACTTTTTACAGTTATTTTCGACCCAATGAGTGTACGTGTTATCAGAACAAATTGAACTTCCGTATGCTGCACAGTTGTCAATAGCGTCAACACAGGTAGCTGTAAAAATGACGGTTAATAAGCTGAAAATTTACAGATGAGCGAATATATTTAAAATTAAGTTACATATGAGAAAATGTCAATAAAGCAGTTACAATTTAGAGAAGATATCATAAACTTAATTACAGATGAGTAAGTTGTCATAAGAAAAACTACAATAAGCGAATATATTACAAACTTGATTACAGATGAGTAAGTTGCCATAAGAATAGTTTCAATTGAGCCAGTACATTTTAAACTTAATTACAGATGAGTAAGTTGTTATAAGAATAATTACAAACCAGTGAATAAATATATCATAAACATAGTTACAGATTATTAGTAAGTTGTCATAAAAACAGATACAATTTAGCTAATATTTTAAAAACTTAATTACAGATGAGTTAATTGACCATACGAACAGTTTCAATCCAGCGAGTATATTATAAACTCAGATTAGTAAGTTGTCATACGAACAGATACATTCGAGCGTATACATTATAAACCTTGTAACATATGAGAAAGATGTCAGAAAAGAAGATTTACAAATGAGCGGAAATATCAAAACCTGATTTACAGATGAGTAAGAGGCCATTAGATCAGTTACAAATTAGCGGATATATATTAACATAGTTTCATGAGAGAAAAATGTCATACGAACAGTTACAAGTGAGCGAATTTACCATAGACCTAGTAACATATGAGAAAGATGTCAGAAAACAGTTACATATGAGCGAAAATACTAAAGCTTTTGTTACAGATGAGTAAGAGGCAAAAAGAACAGTAACAAACCAACGAATATATCATTTACATAGTTTATAAAGAGATATATGTCACAAGAACGGTTACAAGCGACCGAATATATCATAAACTTAGTTACAGATGAGAAAGCTGTCAGAAAAACAGATACAAATGATCGGAAATACCATATACCCTTTTAAAATGAATGAGAGCCTATAACAAAAGTACCAATCATACGAATATATCATAAACTTAGTTACAGATGACCGGATATGTCCGGATATGTCATATAATTCGGAAAATACCCCTGGCATTACGCGCACCGATGAAACAACTATCGCGTGTACAATGACTTGTCAAATCCTCATTCAGTGATTTGTTTATGTTTAGGATTGTACAATAAATGACGGCTGAAACAGCTTTTAGAAAAAACACAAAACTTTTCTAAACAATTTTTAATTTTCAATTCATTTCATTTGATTTTAGATTCTCAAAGAACATCATTAACGTATATATAGAAAGAGAAAGAGCGAGAGAGAGATGTATATATAGATAGATAAATAATACAGTGGTCACTGATGTATGGCATTTTAAAATACAGGAAACAGCTACAAATATTATAAACTAAACTTATCTAAATGCACAGAGGCGAGATAAAGGACATTATGTTATTTTTCTTTCAATTTCAATCGGAGATAAGAAAAACAGGTAGAATCAGACAAACATACCTACAGGAGCATCATATACTCGTACATGGCATGACTCATTCACTTACCATTACAAATATAATATACGTGCTTATGAAAATGTATATTAACCCGGAAATGTTTGGGTGCAGTTAATGTAGATTAGCACAATCCGTATTTTAAAACATATATAAATAGTGTCTATTGGTCGTTTTAAATGCATGTATTGTTCCCTCAAAAAAAGGTTAACCGTCGAAGGCGCTCGAAAATTCAATATAACTATTTTGCTCTGTTTCACTGATAAATTCTCGCACCTGTAATTTTCACTTCTTCAACGTTGAATTCCTCGGACTCTAGTGCATAGAAAACATTGTATTTATTAAAATTAAACTATATTATTAATATAGTATAAAAGTTTCTCCTATAAATATGTATATCTGTACATTGCAATAAGTAAAACTTAACACGTGATGATTACGAGATAAAGACAATATATCAGGTGGTACTTACATAAAGGTGCAGGTGCCGCGGTGCCAAAATGTAGTTGGAATACTTCTGAAATATGCAAAATATATATGTCTGAATGCTTTGTTTGCCTATACAATACATTCGATTGACTGTGTGTTATCTGTAACACGAGAAACAACTTTTAAAGCTCAAAGTTAATTTCACTCATAAAGCACATATTGACTGAATATTTAAATAAATTGACTGACAACATCTCGTTTTCATGAATGTAAATGGAGTAGGGCAGAAAACTATTTTTCAAATACAGTTCAATGTTATAAATAAATACTCTTCAATAAATATAACGTCATATAGTGATTTAGTTACTAATTAAAGAAACAAACGCACCGAATAAATCACACGAAATTCCTTTGCGGAACTCATAAACTTCCTTATGTTTTATTCGCGATAACGCAATTTTCTAGTATAATACCACACGAACCATAGTGCAAAAATGCATCGGGTGTATCCGACGAAAGTATTATCAAAACTGAGAATAATGCATATCCACCTTGTTATATAGGCAGCTTATTTGTGAATTATTGACTTGGTTTGATATTCAAAATGATGTCTATTGTTATTTGTCATCAAATTTGTAAACTGTCATGAAGTAAACACTAGATAGTTTCAATTTTTGGTTCGGTCATTATATGAACTTACTTTGAGAAAATTCTGGATTGTTCTTTTGATATTATTTAGTCACAAAATCTTTGTGGATTATTGGATTTGAAGCAAGTGTGAAGATTTAATTTAAACAAGTGCCCAGAAACCTTTATCAACTGGATTTAAAAGGACACCATACAAGAGCAGAATTATTTAGGATATTTGGAATTGTGATTTATGTATTTATATTTTTTAACTTTGTAATTTTGAATTTATAATTTTTTTAAAGTTTGTTGCTGGCTTTGTCTTTCTAATTTCGCCTGGCTCGTAACAGAAATGGGGGGGGGGGGCTCATTTTACTTTTTGATGTTTTTAGCTGAACATTCCCAGTAAGAGTTTAATTCAGCTAAGACATCTGAATTGCTCAATCTCGCAAAACATAATCAATTGTCTGATATCTAACCTTTCATTCGTAAAGCAGAAATTAAGAATATTTTGGCTCAGTATTTAATTGATGAGGATATATTTGATGAGAGCGTTCTTTCTCTCATCGTAGAATCTCAGTCTAATACTGCACCCAAAGAGCTTGAAATCAAAGTTAAATTCAGGAAATGCAAGATAGAAAATTCGAAAGTCAGTTACCAAGGATTAAGGCTTGTTTCTCCATATCAAGAAAAGGAAGTTGATAGGTATTTTCTTCATTTTGAAAAAAGTAGCTGAAAATTTGAAATTGCATAGAGAGCATTGCTCCTTACTCTTACAAAGTGTATTAATAGGCAAAGCTCGAGAAATTCACACTCAGCTAACTTTTGAACAAAGTTCTAGCTATGACATTGTAAAAGAACTTATCCTTAAGGGTCATGAGTAGGTTCCAGAGGCTGATAGGCAGAAATTTAGAACAGAAAGTGGTCAAACTTATGTAGAATTTGCTAGAACAAAAGAACAGTTATACTGAAAGATGGTGTTCATCTAAGAAAAGCGATAAAATCATGAAAATTTACCCACAAAGTTTCATTTGTGAATAAACCAAAACATATTGTTTCACACAATAAATGTAATTTTAAAGTAACTTCCAGTAATCATTCTAGTGTGCACAGTCGGCCTAGTGCTCTAAAACAAATATCATTCAGTGACACGAAAAGTCATAATCCCTTATCTCAACCAACATGTTATTATTGTAAGGAAACTGGTCACCTTATTTCAGATTGTTTAACCTAAAAACATAAGCAACAGCAACGTGATAAGCATAAACCTACAGGTCTCACTACTTCAAGGTCAAAACCTCAGTCTTGTATTGAGAAACCAAAAATTGTGAGGGTTACAGAGCCAAAGTCTGATTCCATTATGGAGATTTATTAACCATTCCCTTCGGATGGTTTTGTGTCACTTACATGTGATATATGTGCATCTAATTAAAATATTGAGAGACACAGGGGCTTCTCAATTTCTTATTTTAACAAATATCCTACTTTTTTCTGAAAAGACTTCTTTTGGAACTAGTGTTCATATTCAGGGAGTGGAGTATGAAAATCTTAATGTCCATCTCCATACTATTCATTTAGTCTCAGATTTGTTTACTGCAACTGTGACTGTTGGTATTAGAGCTTTCATACATTTCAAGGTTGTTCTCTTTTTGCTAGGCAATGACTTAGCGGAAATTAAGGTTGTGGTTGATCCACTTGTAACTGACACACCAAATATGGATCAAATCCCTGACCCCACTGAGCAGGACATCCTGACCTTTATTCTTCTCGTGCAGATAATCTAGCTATGGCTCAGAAAGCCATTCAGAATAACTAATTTACAGATATTGACTTATCTGCTTCTTTCATTGGTCAGATTTTCTATAAGGCTGATACACCTCCGACCCCTTGTCTGTCTGAATCTCAGTCAGACTTGTCAATGTCTGATCAGTCATCAGAGTCAAAAGACCAAGGTCATGCCTTACTTTTAAGGTCACATCTTATCCAGGAACAACATAATGATCCTGAGATTTTTAAACATTTTCATACGGCTTTGAATGAAAATGAAATTTCACAAGACTGAATCTGTTTTTATAACAAAAATGGGATTTTAATAAAAAAAAAATGGCGACTGTCCGATGTCTCAGCTAAGGATGACTGGGCTGTACACCACCAAGTTGTGGTCTAAACGTCAAACCGCAATGAAATACTCAGTTGAGCCCATGGAACACCCATGTCAAATAATTTAGGTGCGAACAAAACCTATGACAAGATTCATTTCTTCTGGCCTGGTATTAAAGCAGACCTCTCTAGGTATTGCAAAACGTGTCATACTTCTCAGATAGTAGGAAAACATAATTAAATAATACCAAAATGCTCACTTAGAGCCCATTCCTGCTTACGATGAACAATTAAGAATTAAGAAGGATCTTAATAGACTGTGTTGGTCCTTACCTAAACCTAAGTCAGGTTCTGAGTATCTTTTGACGATCATGTGTACATCAACCCGCTTCCAAGAAGCTAAGACTAATACCATTGTTAACGCCCATGTGAAATTTTTCACATATGTTGGTCTACCACAGTCAGTTCAATCTGACCAAGGATCCAATTTTATGTCAGGCATTTTTCAACAAACAATGCTCGAATTAGGGATAAAAGCAGTATAGGTCTTCCGCTTATCATCCAGAAAGTCCAGCTGCCATGGACAATTTTCACCAAACATTAAAAAATATGATTAGGTCATATTGTTTTGACACTGAAAATGATCGGGATGAAGGCATTCATTTACTGTTATTTGCAGTAAGCGAATCTGTATAATAATCTCTTGGTTTTAGACCACCTAAACTAGTTTTAGGACACACTGTACGTGGACTACGCCTCCTCACACATAGGCGAAACTCCCTACACCTGGAACACGAAACCCTTGGATCCAGGCCACATGTTAGCTGTCAATCTACGCCACCTGGTTTCTGGTGTAAAGTAATCAGAGGCACATGAATGCACCCGAATATTTGGAGATGGTGCAGGATGGTTCTATTGAATTTCCAGACCCACAACCCTTTACCAATGACACAGTTGACATGCCCTTGTTTGTCGCCACACTGAAGTGGAGCGCACTTTCTGAAATGGGATATTTTTCTGTACATCGAGGGGCACGTGACTAACTTTTTTAAAATTATTCGATGCAAAATAATTTTACCTATTGACAATAAAATTTTACAAAAGAAGTATTTATAGTACGTTTTAATTGTTTAATATTGTTTTTTGAAAAGATCATCTAATTTATTCCCACATAAGGCTCAAGATTTCAAGAATAGGTCGAGGTCTATTTTGACTACTAAATATTTAAAACCAATCTACGGATTATTTTTGGTTTCGCTACGTTGTGTTTAATATGTATATAAAAAGCAATTAGAGACGTTATCCCCGACAGCGTATTGGGTATACGTGTTGGGCTCTGAACACTGTTTAGATATCTCGGACTTGGTTCGATGCTCGGCCAAACCTTTTTCTCTAACTGTCCTTCTTTTTAGATTATGATGTATATATCGAGAGAAAGAAAGGGTAATTTTAGCGCTTTTCGTTTGATACAGTCCTCTAAAGATGTTTTATATCTTCAGTACAGTAGTTCTGGTATCACGTGATAGAAATAAATACGTCTACAAGCTGAATGACTTCGACTGACCGGATAAGGCTAAGCTTATTAGATTACCCCATTATAGGAGCCATAGTCACAGGATAAAAAAATCTTCCTTTGCTCTCGTTCAATTCTTTAGTGGCGACCTTTGGTGCTTTGCATCAATACGTCTTGTCCTTGTTGAGGATGACACATTTAGCCCTAGTAAGCACACGCAGAAACCCTATGGATAGAGAGCCCTGAACAGAGAGGAAAGAATTCTGAACTATCGGTTATCCAGGGCTAGCAGGGTATAATAAAACGCCTTTTGAATTTTAGCCAACCGATTTCAGGTAAATCTCTTTTTTGGAAAACATACAGTCAAACTTCTCTAGTTCGAAGTTGCAGGGACTATTATGATAAGTCCTAAATACCGGAAGTTTGATTTTTAATCGAGCTTTCTGTAATTGTGATTTACAAAAACGGTCCGAATTCATTTTCATCTTATAATTTTGAAACATTAAATTTTATAGAGTGTTGGCTGACTTTGTCTATCTAGTTAAGCCTGGTGCATTACAACCTGTATGGAAACATGTTTACGATATCAAAATTTTCTGAAGATGGAAACAAATTTAATCTTTCCTTGACAAAACAATCTCCCGGACAACTTGAAAACTTACCACCGCCCCCACCACCTGAGCTGGTTCCGCCCGTACTACCTGAAACACATTACAATCTACAGTAGAAGAACAAAACCAGATGCAATGGTGGTAGCGAACATTTGAGAGTACGTTTGGCAGAACTTCTAGGGTTTGAGATTCGAAAAAGATTTGTATAAAAATGTATTAAGCATTTTCTTGCAATTTACTGATATTTGAATGGCACATCCGAAGCATTTCAAATTAATTAAACTTAATGCATTTCCATATTATTCATAAGGTCATGTTAAACTTATATACAATAGGTTAATAACAATTTAAAATTATTAACTAACATTGATTATATACCATCCTTTGGGATCGATTAATCATTGGAATGTATCCTTCAACAAATTCATACCTTTCTTTTCCTCTTGTCATGTACAGTCAGTTAAATAATAGATATTATGTAAACTAATTGTACTTGATATGTGCAAATGTTTCTGCAGTTATCAAGTTATAAATATATTTACGCGCAATGATTTCAGGTTGGGCTTAAGTGACCAGGTGTATAATGGGTACATGTGAAGGTGTAAGCCAATGTGCCGTAGCTGCAACTTGCGCCATCTGTTAATGGCCGACTAACAACCTGATAATCGGGCTTATAATTTCATAGAAAGTACCTTTGAGCGTTTGTCCAATATGAAAACGAGTGTTACATAAAGTTGGCATGTTATTATTGTTAGAATTAATAAAGGTACTGAAGTAATTTATTCATAAATGCATTTACTGACATTTGTTATAAATATAGATATTAACTTACAAAATGCACAACAATTATCCGCTACCCAAGCGGTATAATCGGTGTTCGTACAGACAGATTTTCCGTAAGCGGCACAGTTGTTGAGTTTATCGGCGCAGCCAGCCCTTCTGTATATGGCTCGTAATCCTGAAAGACATTTAAAACAATTCATTATTTTATCGATAAAACCAATTTGATAAGAAAGGGATGGGTGTCCTCAGTGGAATAAGATGGACAAAATAAGTAACCAATTATTGACTTTTTTGATATTTAAAATGAAGTATATTGTTAACGAGCACTAATTTATCTGTAATGTTTATTTTTAGAACCTTTAATTATTTGAAAGAAAATTGTGGAAACTCATATAATGTTATAGAAAGATTAAGAACTTTCCAGGATATTGAGAATATTGGAGATTATTCAAGAGAGTTATTTGGCATCGAATTTGTAAACAACTGATCACATGTCATCAAGTAAACACCAGATAATTATGTACTCTTCTGGAAAACTTCAGAAAGCATATAAAGGCTAGAAAAGTTATCTGGTTTTTTTATCTTTGGTTCAGTTAATATGTGGGGTTAATTTGTAAAAGATCTGTATCATTCTTTGGATATTAGTTATTACTTTTAAGACAAAATCTGAGTGGATTATTTGGATTTAAGCAAGTGTGGAGATTTGATTTAAAAAGTGCTCAGGAACCTTCAACTGACGGATTTAAAAGGGCATTAAACAGGGTCAGAACAATTTAGGATATTGGGAATTGTGGTTTAGGTATTTATAATTTATTTTAATTTCGTAAATTTGAATTTATAAATTTTGACAAGTTTGTTGCTGGCTTTGTTTTTCTCGTTACGCCTGACTTGTAACACATATGAAAACATCGCCAAAAACGATTGTAGAAAAATCTTAACCATAAAATACCGATTCGCATTTACATTTTGTTTTGGTATGTGCAATCTGTATATAGTGTCGAGGTCACTTACCAGAATCTACTAAATTCTGCTGGTACGTTTCTAATATTTTTGGTGTAAAATGTTGGAAAATTGAAACAAAACTGGGGGTTTATGGAATCCATTCATAATAAGTTTACTTTACCTATGAGGAGTAAGTTAAGTAATTTACTATGATTACAAGTGTTTATATACAGGTTTATATGATATCAGTTTAAAATCAATATGGCCATCCAAATTCAAAATAGCCCTCAGAAAACATGATCTTATGTCATAAAATGTGTTTCTTACGCTATAAATACTTCTAATTTGCAGAGTCTTATGAACACTAAAAAAGTTCAAAGTAGTAAATAAGAAAAGAATAGAAATCACAACAGACATGGTAATGTATTTCATTTAGCGGTTAATTGTACGGTTCTTTTCCTGCAGGCCAGTGATTGCTCCCTAAGGATAACTCTTCATAAATTGCAATAAGTTCAAACTGTTCTTGGTAAACTGTTTACGTCCAGCCTTGAGATCACTAGTGAGAAACACAATGATTAGCCAAGAGGTACAGAAAAAGAAGATGAAACAAATACCACATTTATATAGCCCCTTTCATATTTGACTACGTTCATAGGTGCTTTTCATATTTTATTCAGATCATCAGGTTGTCAGTCGGCCATTAACACATGGCGCAGATTTCAGCCACGGAACATTGGCTTATACCTTCACTGGTACCCATTTATACACATGGGTGGAGTG
>JAULCC010550806.1:0-10634 GCA_032358795.1 Nuttallia obscurata
CCCGGCCGGGGATCGAACCCGCGGCCTCCCGCACCGAAAGCGGACGCTCTACCACTTGAGCTAACCAGGCGGTTTTAACTTTGATAATGCTATTTAGAGATTAGAAGATAAAATAAGTTTATATGTAAAACAGTTCACCTTTGTTACAGGGAATTGTGACATATGTAGTTTATATGTATAACAGTAGACCTTTGTTACAATGAATTGTGACATATGTTGTTTATATGTATACCAGTAGACCTTTGTTACAATGAATTGTGACATATGTAGTTTATATGTACATGTATACCAGTACACCTTTGTTACAGGATTGTGACATATGTTGTTTATAAGTACATAAATACCAGTACACCTTTGTTACAGGATTGTGACATATGTTGTTTATATGTATACCAGTAGACCTTTGTTACATGGCAGTATGGCATATGTTGTTTATATGTATACCAGTAGACCTTTGTTACATTGAATTGTGACATATGTAGTTAATATGTTTACAAGTAGACCACTGTTACATGGTATTGTGACATATGTAGTTAATAACTTTACCAGTAGGCCTTTGTTACATGGTATTGTGACATATGTAGTTAATATGTATACCAGTAGACCTTTTTTACATGGTATTGTGACATATGTAGTTAATATGTATACCAGTAGACCTTTGTTACATGGTATTGTGATATATGTAGTTAATCTGTATACCAGTAGACCTTTGTTACATGGTATTGTGTCATATGTAGTTAATATGTATACCAGTAGACCTTTGTTACCTCGAATTGTGACATATGTCCGATAGTCAAAGACTGCAGTGACATTCAAAAGAATTTAGATATCAATTACATGTACATATAAAAATACAGGTATTCTTTCAGTTACAGGTTTTTTTATGAGAAGATGTATATGCTAGTAACTTTGAATAAGAGATCTATTTATGTAACCAGTATACTTCAGATTTATTTGTGCTTTTTCAGTTGACTTTATTCTTTAATACAATTTCAACTTTAATATGAAACATCATACTGTTTGATATTAATGGTTTAGTCTAGTCAATGGATTAACAGTATTTTTTGTTTGCTGTATGGAAATGATATAAGGAATACCTAGGTGGTCTGCCTGTCAGGGTGAATCAGTCATTATCTGAGAGTACTGATTGTGAAATGGCAGACTGTAGATGACTGGCGGTTTATTTATATGTGTACAAACAGCATCTGGTCTACGGTACAACTGGGAAATGTTATATTAACTTGAAGATATGATGAGACAAGTAAGACAATGTAATAGTTAACATCCCTAATGTTTAATAACAATCGAAACACGACCAGACAGTTATTGCTAAACAGATCTGCTGGAGTGAATAATATTAATAAACATAGTCTTGATTTGGTCTGATATACAACAGTATGATGTCTATACATATTACAGACCCTATAATGGGGTTCGGTTGTACTATTGATACTCCGCTAATTGGGTACACGCATCAAATGTTCGTGAAAATTTCCTCTGTTTTATCGTAATGAAAGTTCTACTTGGAATTAAAGATATCTTAAATGCATTACTGAATTGATATTGAAATGACAGATATGAGCATACCAAGTAAAAAAGAGCAAATAGAGGCTAAAAGATGAATATATATAAATAGTCAAAAAGATATGATGCGACGAAGAGGAAAACATGAAGAATGAGCAAAACAAAAATATAATAAAATGAGAAAGAAAATTGTAAACTAGACAAGAAGGATGACAAAACTCAGTACAAGAACGAGAGAACGAGAGAAAAAGGGAGGAGAGAAAGAAAAAAAAAGAAATGATAAACAATAACAATAGAAACAAATATAAGGGAAAAAGATATAGAGAGCAAACAGACGGAAAGGAAGAAGATTTAGACGAAGAGTGGTAGAACATCAAATTAATAGAGTGGCGAAAAATAGAAATATGTATAAAACTATATAGAGGAAAACCTAAATTTAAGAGAGAAATAAAGTATGTAAAAACGCTCAAATAAGTGAAAATGGCAGATGATTTAGCAAAACGCCACTGAAGGCCAATGCTGCTCTTCAGGTAATCATTTACGCATTAAGTGCCAAAGTTATATTTTTTCTTCTTTCAAATATAGAATTTTTCACACACAAAAAAAGAAAAAAAAAGTTTCATTTTTACATGATGTATTGTGTCTACATGTGAAATATAAATCTACCTTGGAATCAAAACAAAACAAAGAGATGATAGAATATTGAAATATGGACATCTATGTAGAAATACAAAGAAACAATCAACGTACAGCCCAACGCAGTTCACTTGCTACATATCTATCTATGCATTAATATATACATGTTTTCCATCCTATTATCAGACTGACATTTTTCGATAAACTGCCCGTGAATTTAAATTTGCTTTATCTCACAATCGCGGTATAAATTTATTACACGGACGGGCTACTTTTTGTGACGTCACTATTTCGAGGCAACCGTGTTTGGTTTATTTTCAGTTCAAACAATTTGTTATTTAAACAAATGCAGAAGCAAATACATTATTTTAAAAACATGCACACCCTTCGTAGTGACTGCTGTTGTATAGGTTAGTTTTCATTTTAGGATTATATATAAGTTCCAAGTTGTTCATATCCTAAATACTTGATACTTGGGCGACCCTCTTTATCCAAAGCATCCATATCAACATGAAATAAATGCTGTTTTGTTTCTGTTTTCTTTCCAGACGACGTCGCAGACAGAACACAATGGGCGTTAACTCGTGACATTTTACGACATACATAGAGGACATCTGATGAGTTTTCACTTTATGTAAAATTTTATAAGACGAGTCCAGGAATCTTTATTAAGCGAGCCTTTGGCGAGCTTAATAAAGGTTCCAGGACGAGTCTAACAAAATTTTATATAAAGTAAAAACGATTCTGATATTCTTTTTATCAGATGACACAACAATTAAGAGAGATGAAAGCTTGACATTCCATTTACCTGTGTTTAATGTATGACTTTTACCAAATAACGACGCTATGGTAAATCTAATGATAATCATGAGCCAAAAGGTAGATCCACATGTTAGTGGAAAAAGTCTATCAAACCCCTGTCTATAATTCGAAGCTGCATAAAACTTAAAACTTTAACAAATAAAAATACTTAATTTCAACTTCAAGGCAACAGTTACTTTTATTACGTAAACTATGCCGCGGATGAATATATATAGGTCAGGTAAATCGTTTCTTACATGTAACGTGTTTATGTTTAAGAAAATACGTGATGGATATATTACACCGGATATAAGCTATGTCATGTGATAAAAGGATTTATATCACATGTTAACAATGTATTCAAATGACAAATACCTTTTTGATCTCAGATGGCTAGGGTTTAAATTTGGCAGTACTCTGAGTCATTTTAGATACTTGCTTGAACTATCACCAGCTCATTTCATAACAGTGAAAAAAATGGTTGACAATTTAAACATACTTTTGGTTTGGGTGATATTTCTCAGTATCAGTATCACTTCCAATATGTTCATTTACTTCGGTGTCAATAAAATGTTACCAAACGATAAAATGGAATTTCACAAACGTGTCAATAAAACAGTTACTTTACTTTACTTTTATAGCAAAACTAATTGTTGTTCAGTTGGGTGTACAGTATATATCAAAGCATCCATATACTGAAGTGTTAGGATGAGGTCAAAGCATGAAATATTTTGTTGAAATATCAACACAATGGGATATAACACCAAATCTCCTAAGCTTGAAATAGTAAGAGTAGTTTTTGGGAATATTTAGTAGTAACAATACAACAGAAAGGGACCTATATAGCAACACTTGCTAAACAAAACAAAAAATTATTTTTCCATTCTGGTTACTGCCAGAAGAAAATATGGAAGGTCAGTTTCTTTTACAAAAAAAACAAAAAAACAGTAAAAACAGTTTTACAACTTTAAAATATTACTTTGATTTTCATTTCAGATCGCTTCAAAATTCATGTAAGTTTTCTATTGCAGAGAATATAGAACTAGAGAATATGTATCATCTCACTAAAGAAAACCTCAGAATTATGTGTAATGTATTTTTCCCTCTTGGATTACATAACATAATTATACCTTAGACAATCAACGTCAAAAATATTTCCCAAACGTTTCAAATGTGTCAGTTTGACAAAGTAAACCAATTGTACTAGTGTTTGACAGACATAATTGCATAGTTCTGGTCTAATTATAGAAAAGTTTCTCCTCAATTAAAACAACATTGCCACGCTATGCCAATTTCATATGGACAAATGCTGTTGTTATTTCATTAAGTTCTCGTATTCAAGATTCCGTCGGCACAGGGATGGTTTGTATTTGAATATGTATAAATAGACGCAGATCCTGTTATATTCTGATTAATGTAAAAACATTTTTCTTATCAGTATTTTAAATCATTTATAAAGTTATTGAATACTGACTGTGTTGATATTACTCATGCGCTACAAATAGATCCCTCTGCATGTGCTTATTCAAAGGGATCTGACTGGATAAAAACTGCTTATTCAAAGGGACCTGATCGGATAAAAAAACTTCTTTTTCAAAGGGACCTGATTGGATTAAAACTCTTAACTTGGAATAAAGACTAAATTGCTTGTTATCATATTTTCTACATGTTTCACTGAAATGGTATATAAGCTTCATAAGAGATTGAGATAATATATTCTTATCGTACAATGATTATTATTATTTATTTCACATGCAACTTCATAAATAGTTTACAATATATTTGAGGCCATTTGGCAAACGAGGCGAAAAGATCTTGAATATTTTTCACTCGTTCCAAATCAGTAAGAAGGCAATGATGGACGACGCGTAAAAGTTGCTACTCTCGGCTCGAACAAAAATAGTAAACGGTATTCCATATTCACATGCCACAGCATATGCGATCAGAAGTATCCCAATGGTGACTTTTATGCTATTTCATTGTCATATTGAATAACCAGATGCCATCTAAGAATACTTTTAATGAAATACTTCTTCAGTTGGTGCTGGCAGGTCTTGCGCAGGCGATTTTTCCTAGAACCCTTAAAGTGTTTGGTGAGAAACTCATCTAATACAGTAGTTTAACATCTATTATAGTGGCGATATGGTGCGTCAGTAAGTTAAGAAACGTAAACAATGTGTCAATGAAATAAAACCTAATTTAGTTCAATACATTAGGATAACAGTTAATTGAACAACTTTAAGCCTCCACTTTCCACTGACATTTACATGTATATTCTAAGACTAACCTTAAAAACGATATTCAATTGTTATTTGAATCGAATTCACACTGCTTACACTCAGAAAATATTACCACTCAGAAAATATTACCAGATGATGTCCATTACAGTAATATGCAAGTTACACTTTAATTACACATTATTGTATACGAAATGATAACAAACACATTAATTTATTTATAGTTAAATGCATCAAATAAATCACTTGTTTTGTCAGATTAAATTAGTTTTCCACCAAAAATGTCAATAGGATCAAGTTCCTGCCATGAAGTTTTAAGAACTAGAACGGCCAATGGTTGCCAATTTGAAAAATACAAAATAAAAATGCAAATCAAATTGCTCTCCTCACTGGAAGAGATTATTTGTTATTACAGTCTTAAAATTGCTGTCACAATGTCACTGCTTTCAGGAAACAATCTGAAAATTAACCATGACATGACGTCTGTTAACACGAAAACAAGGGGAAACATTTCTCTGAATACAGAATGACATTTCGTTTACAAGACAAATTTCCAGATTCCGTGGATCTAAGCTCTAGTTACATGCTAAAACAATAAATAATATACAACTCTGAAGACAATCTCAATTTTATAGAGTGAGTTTTATTTTATGCAAGTTATATGTAGTCTTTAACGTGCCCCTACGTCTTTCTAAGATTCAAGTAGCTTTTTTCATGTCACCATGTTTGTTGATGCTTTTAATCAGCTTTTGCACAAACTTTTGTAAATAACCATTAACAAGCCTGGATTTGGACATAGTGTGTTCGTATATTACAAATTGTATATTACAAATTGAAGCATGGGGATGGAACAAAACCTGAGTCAAAACCACTTAACGAAAGAAAATTTATTTTATGTAATAAGATTGAGGATGAACACAACTGACGTATTTTATACAGAGAATTGCGTGTTAGACTTAACCCGAGATATTACCGTATGCATCTTAATATGTATAAACTAACTGAACTGAACTGTTTAATTCAAATGGTGTTAACTATCATCAAACGTCTTGGATATTTACAAAGCAATCGAAATTAGAAAAAATAAACGCTATTCGTTTGTTTGTTTGTTCAAAATGAAAAATGGACTTACGGTGGTGACATTATAGATGTTGTAGATGATTTTAACTATCTGGGAACCGTGTTTAACTATACTTGTACATTTCATTGAATAAAACATATTTAGTTGGTTAGACACTGAAATCGTCCAACGTTTTCTTTCAGTTCTAAAAGAATGCACTTTAAGCCAAAACTTTCTTGTCAATTGTTTGATTATTTTGTATTATCAATTTTGGGACACGCCTCCGAAATCTAGCGTTTTTACTATGTCTAAAGAAATTGAAAGATTGCATTTGAAATTTTGTAAACGTATCTTAAATGGAAGATATAATTCATATACAGCAGTCGTTTAAAGAAAAACTAAACCGTTTCCCATTGTATACATCTAGGCTTGTTAGAATATCAAAAAATTGTGCAAAGTGTCTAACTGGGAAAAATATTATTATTACAATATTATATAACCAGGCTTTACAAGATTGTGAAAACGGTTGTAATACTTGGGTGACAAATCTTGTTTTTTAAATCTTTAACAATTACGAACTCTATTATTCTTTCACGGGAGTTGTTGACAAATTGTTTTTGTTAATAATATTAAACAAGGCGTGTTGGATTGCTTTAAACAAGAATTGTTTGGTACGCTACACAACAGTCAGACTATATCAGATTACAAATATTTTATAAATTATGTTTCGTACCAGACATATTTTGACATTTAGACATGGTCTGATATTGTATATCTCAAGATTTAGAATATCTGCACATAATCTTCGTATACAAAAAGGCCGATATGCCAGAAACAATGTTCCAAAGAATGAAAGATATTGTGTTTGTTGCGGTAATAGAGAAGAAGAACATATCGATCATTTTATACTGATATGTCCATGCTACAAATATTTACGTGAAAGTTTGTTAACAAGAGGACTATGATGGGCCTAGAGGCGCTCACCTGAATATAATTACCTTAACCCCTGTAGCCAATGTTTTTTTACTGATCAAAATAATTTGAACAATCTTTTTAGCGGGTCATCCTAGGAACCTGTATGCCAAATTAATTTCTAATTTGGCCTCTAGTCTTGGAGAAGAATATTTTTATTTTTTTTACCCTTTACATACAAGGAAACCTGACCCCTCTCCCTGCCGGCCATGTTTTTTATTAATCAAAATAATTTGAACAATCTTTGTAGAGGATCACCTAAGAAACTTTTATGCCAAATCATTTTTAAACACGGCCATTAGTTTTGGAGAAGAAGAATTTTAGAATTTACACTATACACATTTAAGGAAAACTGACTCCGCCCCCTGGCGACCATGTTTTTTACTAATCAAAATATTTGAACAATCTTTGTAGAGGGTCACACATGGAACATTTGTGCCAAATTATTTTCAAAGCTAGCCTCTAGTTTTGGAGAAGAAGATTTTTAAAGTTTTCACTATATACATATAAGGAAAACTGACTCCGCCCCCTCGCGGCCATACTTTTTACAGATTAATATAAATTGAACAATTTTTGAAGAGGTTTACCCAAGCAACACTTATGCCAAATTATTTTCAAATCTGGCAACTAGTTTTGGAGGAGAAAATCTTTAAACGTTTTTCCTTTATGTTGCCATGTCAACCAGAGATCTACATGGAATAAAAATCTTTGAATAATTTTGAAAGAGGACCACCTAAGGAACATTTGGTAAAGTTTTATTTAAATTGGCCAAGCCGTTTAGGAGGAGATGTCATTTGAAGCAAATGTTAACGTACGGACGACGGACAAAGGCCGGTCACAATAGCTCCTCTCCATGAGCCTCTGTTTCAGTAGAGCTAAAACGTTATTACTATTTTAGACCTTCCATGTTCAGTTAGTTGAGCTCTTTAAATCCACTGACAAGATAAAACGTGAAAAACTAATAACATCTGCTTTAAGTTCTAGAAAAGATTTGATATCAGTATAACTTTTTGTAGGCTAACTATCATGTTACCTCACATCACACTTTTAGTGCTGAAAACGTAATTTATGTTCATCCTCTGTGAACATACATCAAATATATTAAAGTTTAGTAAGGAAAAGATCGATACTGAATATGAGTTTTCTATTAAGATTTTTGTGTAAATTCTGTAAATATATATGGTTTACTGCGTGACAAATTGTTATAGTTGTATCACATATGGTATGAAGGTGTACTATGCACAGGTCTAAATAACATATCTAGTCTGTTCTGTGCTGTGCTGTATTTCAAACCAACCAAACTGTTTATTATGTAGACAATATCTGTTATATAGTTGTCAACTACTTACATATTATGGGTTTAACAAATATACCAATTCCATGTTCAGTGGTTGCTGTTCACTTTTTGTATGTATGTTGTCCTCATGAGTCTGATGACCTTTTGAATATTATTGAATAAAGAAACATATCCGTTATAAATTGTATGTAGCAATGTTAATAAATACAAGTAAAAGAGACAAAAATATATTAGTAAAGGTTTATATCAGCGATCTATTAGTAATGTTTCTCCAGTGCGATAAAAACTATTTCTGTAAAGTTTGGCAAAGTATTTAAAGGAAGCCTTAATCTTCCGAAATTAAATGATAAATGAAACTTGTGTAAAAAAGGACAGACTGGTTATGTTCATGTATAGTATTTTAAAATACAATATCCAAGATCACTGGAACGAATTTTACAATTATAATATTTTCAAGATTTTGTTTAGGTTAGAATTTTATGTTTTATATATTTAATTACTTTGATGCTAATGTAGTTCATAACATCTCATTTATTTTATTTTATTTATTTTTAGTGACGTAAATCTAATATATGTTTATCATTATTGTGTTTTATGGTGTACATGTATGGGTGTGTGTTACTCATGTTTTGTATATTTTACATAATTTATTTTGTTTGTTTACTTCGTTTACGTTACTTTCAGTCATCTTAGATCCTAATTAGTAGGAACCAACTGATAATCTGTAATTTATAATTTATAATATTTATTATTGTATATATACATATGCACTGTGTACATATGAATTTTGTTGTATGAAAGTATGTCTTGGCTATATTCTAAATTCTGTAATTGGCCAAATGCCAAATACAGTTGAAAGATGCTAATAAACGTCCCATAAAGAGAGAGGTGGATACAGAGAACTCGTCTTTATAACGCTTTAGGGTTTTCACTTTTTTCACCTCCGTATGCAAATGAGGCGGATAGTAAACTACCTGAGAGTAGCCTTAATAAAACTCCGCCCCATCACCACCACCACCACGCACATACACACACAAAAACAATAACCAAAAGAAAACAACGAAAACAAACACGAATACATGAGCGATACAGAGAATGCGCAGCTAAACGCAGTTAAAGAACAAACAAAGACATGAACAGGTACAATAAA
The DNA here is from genome assembly GCA_032358795.1 of Nuttallia obscurata. NCBI lineage: Eukaryota > Metazoa > Mollusca > Bivalvia > Cardiida > Psammobiidae > Nuttallia > Nuttallia obscurata. Next base: position 9,678 of record JAULCC010550806.1, read on the forward strand.
ACATGACAAACTGACGCATCAAAAGCATACCGTGCTTTAAACAATTCTAAGAGAAGAGATATACATTCTCAATAAGCCTCCGTTAACAAAGAATACACAGATGAAATACATGTTTATCAGGAAACGCTTATACATGAGCGAAACAGGGAATGAAAATACGCATTTCAAAATGCGTTAGCAAGAGATAAAGATACAGAAAACACTTATACATTAGTGACACACAAAATGTACATACACAACAAAGACAAAAGACAAACAAAGATAAAGACAAATACAAGTAAATGCTTCTATGAGGTAGGGTGGCTACAGCGGCAGATAGTAAAAATCATGCAAATAAAACACAAAAGTACAAATACAGATAGGCTGATACAAGACTGTATCGTTTATGTAAAGCAACACCTTATATAATCAACGTTTCCTTAACGATTCATTGCAAACAAGGTAGACGGCGCGTGTCTTCTTTATAAGCATTTATTAACGAAGAGGGCACAGACCAAAACATTTTAACAAGAGGTTTAACAAGAAATAAGAATACACAAAACATGTATATATTAGCGATACAGAGAACGAACCTGCACTATTCAAAATACATTTTCAAGAAAGTAGAACATACAAACACATATACATGAGCGATATAGACAAACGGACCAATATCATTCAAAACACAAACTAATACATAAACAAGTACAAGGCAACATTGAAAACTGACTCATCAAACAATACCCTGCTTGATAAAGTTCTAAGAGGTATTCATTCTCTATAAGCTTCCGTAATAAAACAAAATGTACACAGATCAGTACATGTTTATCAAGAAATTAGAATACTCAAAACACGAATACATAAATATACAGGCAATGAACATTCACAATTCAAAAGACAGAATAGTTATGAAAGTTTTGAAAAGTCTGATCCTGGTTCAGCAAAGCTTGAAAACTCTGATATTCTGAAAAATCTGGA
>JAULCC010550917.1:0-10634 GCA_032358795.1 Nuttallia obscurata
ACCCGGCCGGGGATCGAACCCGCGGCCTCCCGCACCGAAAGCGGACGCTCTACCACTTGAGCTAACCGGGCGGTTAATGTGTGTAAATGTGTGTAAATGTAAATGTAAGTGTGTAAATGAAAGCGAGTGTAATTGAAAGCATGTGTAATTGCATTAAGAATATTTATTTGATTATGTATACTGTCTTATTTTCTGTGTAGTAAAGAATCTTATGATGCATATTTGAATTGTATGATACGTATATATTGATTGGTAGTTAAATAATTTCTTGCGTATGTGTTGTCAACTCAAAAGACAAAGAGACTGAAAAATGGAATATTTACACGTGAGCATGTGTTGTGAGTTAAACACATTATACCGAACTAAATATCTGCTTTTTTCTGCAATGCCATAATTTAAGCAAATGATTTTTAGATTTTTCCTAGTAAAACAAACAAAAATTGTGTACATCAGAAACAAAGCTTAAACAATAAAAACAAGTAGACAGTTGTGTCTCACGTGGCGCCAAAATGTTTAAACATAATACCGATGTTTAATATAACAGAACCACAATCTCTGTAAATTTTTCAATAATGACTGTTTGAAGTGTTTGCTTATTTCGCATCGTTATTTACAGTATTATATACCGCAAAGTTATGTCGTATATCAATGCATATCTTATTGGATATACAAGCTATCACATAAACATGTCAAAAGTAGAGTTTTATCCATGTGTAAAATTAAGGCTGATATCTACACAAAACTACCGTAGGCTTACTTCGATGATGAAGACGCATGACTTGGCATTATATTGTTATCAATAAAAAAAAACACTATGAAAAGTACCGCGACAAAACACCCTGAAGATATATGAATTGTACAAAAAACGAGAAAGTAATAAACAACAACATAAAATATTTTAACCCTTTCGTCGCCAAATATTTTTCGTCTGTAAATAGTGTCGTCCGTCTCAATGTTCAAAGTGGATATGAATTAAATTTCTGTTTAAAAACGGAATCAGTTTTGGATCCTGATAAGACGCAAGGTTCCTCGGCTCGGCGTTATATCTGGATTCAAAATGAATTTGTTTGCAAAAGTAACCAAGTCGCATGTGACGGCGGAAGGGTTAAAAGAAAATAAGTCAGACACAACTACATATATATTATCCGAATAGTATATCCATTGACAAATACGGATTTGACTTGAATAATGAATGCACACACAAAAGCTATACCGAATACACATGCAAATTACATTTAGCCATACAAAAATAAAACGAGAAGCAATTTGAATAACGCCAACTGATATGGAATTACATGTATAGAGAATTTAAATAGATTTTAAGTCACATTAAAGTGAGACATTAGAAACCGTAGATGATGAGGGAATTATTAACCATGAACAGCAGTCATTAACTCCAATAACTATAACAGTAAAAAGACACCTTATTGTAAATATCAAGATGGGACACAAACTTGCCTTGTCATGACAACAAAATCGTTTATTTAAAAAATAATCGAGTGTAGTAAAATTCAGTGTTTTTGATTATCAACAGGTTGAAAGATTGCATGTATTTACCAAATAGTAAAATCATCATTACGTCAAACATTAATTATTAAAAATATATGCAATATCGGTAACAAAATGAAATCAGAATTTTTGCAACTTAAAAAACGTACAAAACAAATAATATCTATAAATAAATCTTAAAACAAAATATTACTACAGAAAACAGGCTGACAACATTGGGGTACTCACCATATGTCTGACAACACAGAACTACGAATGCCCAAAGCCGTACGAAATCCATCAAGATTACACTTTGTCTGTATGGCACGATATCCATTATCTTAGACTTAAGTATCCAGTACATCTGAAACGAAATAATATAATCACATTTCCCGAATCATTCCATACAGACGTATCCTTGAATCAATATTATACTTTAATAAATCTCTGGATCCTCACACGCCCTCAGGCTGGGACGTTTTCATTGCCAATAAAAATATATAGATATATCTACTATGTATGCTATATATTATATTTTTCCTTTTTTTGTCACTCCCTCGCGACAGTGCATACGGACTCTAGTCAGTCCTATCTATCTCTACCACTCTTCACCTCGACAAAATAACTAATATTAGTTCATCAGTGAAACGAATCGGTGATTTGATAAATATCCACGCGTCACTACATCCAAGTTATTTATTTCACAACACACCTTTTTATCAAAATGTCACGTAATTACAAAAGTTCTCAAATCTGTCTGTATTAGCCTGCGAACTGCATTATAAATTTAAATGTAACGCACGGCTTAAGTGTAGAATCAACTAAAACCTCGTCGGTAAAATCTCCGATACTGTCGATTCACAACCGAACACCAACGTTAATGTACGGTATGGTACACTCCCCTTGAATAGCGGTCTACAACTTTATCGATGGTTTTAGCTATCGGAAGTACCTGAAGTGCGATCTCAACCACACAGATTCTTCAATACTCAGTAACATTAAAGTGTCATCACAATCCACGAAATATATTCGTAGGCATACCTGTCAACATTTTGTTTCATCCGCTGCATATACTTAAACGGGCTCGTAATAAAAAGGATCTGTAGCAATTGGGAATTAAACAAAAAAAAATAGCCTGTGATTGAATGCCGGATAATTGAAATGAGGCGATCAGTAGTAGCAGTATTCATGTTCACCAAGGTGGGAAAACGAACTTAATTGTATAAGTGGATTGTCTGTAAGCGATTGCAGTTACTTCTGATAACTATATGCGTTACAAGATAAACACTTGTGCGGTACATACAAAAAGTTGAGTTTTATAGATTAATAACCTACGTCATTTGAAGGGGATGTGAATTACACGTTATTATATAGCATGATGACACAAAGGATGGAGGGCTATATTGAAGGGTAATTCAGTGTAGAGTGCAATTGGTGAATGTGAAATTATACAAATTAAACTTGATACTTTAGTACCGTGTGAGCGCTTTGAGGCTGGGTGAACAAACTATAAGTATGAAAGACAAACATGGAGATAGAAAGGAGAAAAGAGATATAGAGGAGCTGATAGAAAAATATAGCCAGAAATGAGTAGGGAATGAGAAGTAGACAGCTTGACCCATAGCAAATCACAACCAATGAACAGACGGACTTGAGCAAAACATATAAATATAAACATGCTATGAGAGAGAGAGAGAGAGAGAGAGAGAGAGAGACAGTCGCACAAATCGTTTTTTCATGAGTTTGGTACTATCTTAGGAAAAAATCAACAATTTTTAATTACGCCAGCATTCCGTATCTGTTATTAATATCCACGGTATGCTTCTTTTTATCAAAACATATTACCCATAAAACTGGACTGATGTTTTCCAATGTAGGCTAATTACATCTCAGTCCTCGTTTCAGCCTTAACTTAATACCCGCCGTATCATGAAACACTTCGATTCGGCATTATTGGCAAGAAATCTGCTAGAAACAATTATTTCTACGGAATATTGAAAATGTCATTAATTCATTGATAGATGATCGTCTGTAGTGCACAACAGATTTATCAAACTGTATTTTGATGTAATCATTAGACAGCCCATAGATGTGGTTGGCGATCGACAACCTTAGGAGGGCGGACCTGATCACAAACTGGTCATTTATGCTGTTAATTACATCCTACGAAAAGGAATAGCGACATAAATGATATGATGTGAAGGTCAATATTTTCTGATAGATAAATATGTGGATAGACAGACAGAAATACACAGATATAGAAAGAAAGACTGATGTATAAATATGTCTACCGATCACTCTTTTTATTAATATAACTATCTATTTGCCGACAGGCAAAGCTATTTATGTATCTGTTTATTAATCTAATCATTTGTCTATACATTGGTTGATTCATTCATTCATAAATGCATTCTTTCATCTATCTATCTATCTATCTATCTATCTATCTATCTATCTATCTATCTATATTTATATCTATCTATATTTATATCTATCTATATTTATATCTATTTCTCTATCTATCCATTTATCTATCTATCTATCTAACTAACTATTTCTCCATTTCTCTTTATATATTTACCTGTATGGCTGTCTGCATATATATGTATGTATCTACTCAGCTCACTATCTATCATAATGTTCATCCATTCATCCATCCGTCCTTCTGTCTATCTATCTACAACTCAAATTTGAAATATTTATAAAAACGAGTTCAATTTCTTTTTTATGCATTCGAATGGAATGCATAATCTGTAAATTGAGCTATTCGATTGAAGAACCTGTATTGTTTGGACACCGACTCACGTGAATATTATTGTACAGGAGTGGCATGTCAGTGGAAACCACCGGTAAATAAGAATGTTAGTTCAACTTACGGGCCAGCATGCGCATGTACAACATGCAGATGGCTATCAAATAAACATGCTGTATAGATGTCTCGCGCGCAAAATAACCACGCGTCACTAAAAGCACCCAATTATTTGTACATTTTAATGCTGATAGTGCTGCTACACAAAAAAACAACAAATTTGCTTCTGTAGTGATGACTTCTGCGAAAAAGCAACTTCTACTTCCTCTAATACGACTTCTTCTACTACTACTACAACTACATCTACTACAACGACTACTACTACAACTACAACTACTACAACTACAACTACCACTACTAGTACTACTACTTCTAATACAACTACTACAACTACTACTGCTACCACTACTTTTACTACTACTACTTCTGCTAATTACTTATACAACTACTACTACTTCTACGTGAATAGTTTCATCTAGTACTACTTCTACTACTAGTAGTAGAAGTTCTTCTACGGTACTACTAAAATTACTTTTTTTTCTACTACTACTACTACTACTTCTAGTACACTGTTTCTTAAACTTTAATTACTAAAACTACTTTAATTTTACCGCTGCTACGGCTGCTTTTGCTAGCAATGCTGCTACTACTGCTGCTGCTTCTGTTACGACTTCTTAAGCTATTTATATTGGCTTGTAGTTGTTGCTTTTACTTGTTCTATTACAAGTTTTTTTATAATGCTGCTACCACTTTGTCCGAGTGCTTGAAACTTCAATGTCTAATTTTTATTTTTATGTTTGATTTCAGTCTGTCTGAAAAGTATTCTCATTTGTGTTTAATTACTTGAAAGTATTGCTACCGTGGTTGTGAAGAGATTCAAGCCTACACTGTCTGCCAGTTTTGTAAATAACTGATAAAAGGCACCAACATACGGATAAAAGGCACTAAAATACGGTTATAAGGTAGCAGCATGCATACGGTGTTTGTATTTATTATTAGTTCGTTCTTCAAGCTTAAGATGAATGCGAAATATAATTTACAAAGACTAGAAACGGAATCTATTTAACAAGCGTCGGCTGCTGATCAATGTTGTACAAAAACAGTAAAACAAATTAACTAGCGTTAATACACGGCGTACGGAAAATACATTACGTGTTTCGTAAAACACGCAGAAACAATTCACGATGTGTTAACATAATCAGTTTTTACTGTTACTGACACTACTAGTTTTGATTCACGACTTCTTCTGTCGTGGATAAATATTGACGCTTCTTTGGAAAAAATAACTCTTAACAACAAACATCGAAATGCATATTACTTTTTGTTAACAATGTGATGAAGTAGAAACACGCTATACCTGCATTGTTTTCATCTAAGATGAGTGAGTGAAAGTGGTTTACCAGCAATGCCACATAGGTGGCTGACATGAAGGATACTTTTCTAGTGCCACACCCAATGCACGTTGAAAAATGAATGCTGCATAAGTAAAGCGCTTGTGAAAATGTATTGCACACATATTTCTTTTCCCCGTTTCATTACTGATTGTACAAGTTTGGAAAATAGAATATGTTGCGTTTTTTAGGCTTTATCTTTTTGAATTCAGAAAAAAACTATTTCAGATAATTTAACGACAGATAACAATCGCTCGTATTTGCCCCGTAATTCTAGTTATTAAACTCCTCACTGTGAAATTGTGCGCCACCTTATCTTATGTGGTCGCATTGACCATTTCCTTACCTCTTACCAGACTTAATCATAGTCTGAGGTTTCATACATCGATTGTAGTAAGGTGATGTAATTTTAATTTAGGTGTACATAGGTTTCGTGCTCATTTGTTAATCTCCAACACAAAATAAATATTATCTCTTTTCTGACAGAGAAACAGAAGATTCGACAGATGTTTTTAAATTGTGATCAAAAGTCAATTCTAACAATTGTGAACAGACCTCGTAAAAAGTAAGGAAATCTCTATTACAGATATACAGTTATAAAACAGCGGGATATAATTAAGTGTCTATCTTAAAATAAACATGGCGGACAATTTCGCAGAGTCATTGAACTTGAAATTTATCACTTGCCATTTTTAAGTCTGATCCGAAGTAAATTGCTTCCACCGAAAAAAAGAACCCCTGCTGGTAATTAATTACGGTAAAACCTACACAGAGACTGTAACAATTCACTTCCAAGTGTCAATCCAATTTAATTAACAATTCATATTCTCACCTTGTGTACTAAAATGGTTTCACATTTGTAAAGGAATGCGTCCTTGTCAGTTATTATACTATTTATATAGATCTCATATAGCAGTACAATAAAAACTAAGTCTAAGATGTTAGATAGAGATTTAACAGAATAAACGAAAGGTTGTTTTATTGCTCATGAGGTGGACTGAAGTTGAACATATAACCGGTCATTGTTACAGTAATTGTACAATCGAATACAAACTAAATACGGTGAACTCATTTAAATTAATTTAAATTTAAATGCGTGTAAACTGTCGGCAATTTCATTCGAGTTGAAAATGTAAACAAGAAGGACCGCTGGCATTTTAATAACTAAATAGCAAAACAGAAATGTTACACAAAAGCAAGGGTTTCGGTTAGTGTCACATAATGACATGTTGTTAGCTATTTCTGTGGTGCCTCACCCCAACCATAACATTAATTGAAGTGCTCCAATTTTATCGCAACAACCACTTGGACTAAACACACCTAAATTACTTAGATGAGAGCAAGACCAACCGGTGAAGAGTTTACATCAACAATCCTGAATTATGAATAGCTTCAAAACGTTCTCAGATTAGAGCAAAATTTGCTGTTAACGTTTTTGGTATATCGGAAAAAAATGCATGTTATGAATATCTTGCTACAGAAAATAACACGAGCTTTGCGGGCATGTACATGGAATGCGAATATTGAAATCATATGTACAGAGAACAGATACCGTCTCACGCTGTCAAAGTTAATACGATCGCATATCACGTCGACAGACTTACTCAACGTTAATAAAACCCAAACGTATCCTGTGTAATCGTGCTTAACTCTGCCAGATTATTAAGCCATATATATTTACTTTGCTGAATACCGCTATGATAAGAAGTCGGTTTTATCTTTTGATATAATATGAAATCCGTGCTATTTAAGGACATACCTTCCGTAATAACAATCTAAAACTAGGATAAGGAACTCCGATATATAATTTGAAAATAAACTGCATTGCGTTACTGCAAAACTGATGTAAGTTATACATTTGACCTTAGAATACGAAGTGTCACAAAAGCTTTAAGATGTATAATATACAACATTATCACATGACGTTGCTTATTTCCGGTATAATATAATCATCACGTATTTTCTTATAAAAACGACATGTTACATATAAGAACCGATTTACTCGACCTATATATTCATCCGCGGCATAGTTTATAGAATAAAACTAACAGTTGCCTTGCAGTTAAAATTTAGTTTTTTTATTAAAGTTTAAAAATTTATGCAGCTTCGAATTCTTTACAGGAGTTTGATAGACCTTTTTACGGAATTCTATTATTGCCATCGCCCTAGCGCGCCAGCGCTCCATTCAACTGTCCAAAAAAATGTTGCACAAGTTTAAACTTTTAAGTTGTGCAACATTTTCCTCTCACTTGCCTATATATCGTATAAGAGAAATGTAAAAAAATAATACGCGATGTTCACCATTTACAACAAGGTAACATTTTTTTCAAGGAAGAAGTAGCATTTATACGAAAAATGTTGCTCTTATTGTATCTGCGGAATCCTGTTAGGGCCATAGCGTTGATGGCCTTGTTGAAAAAATGTTACGCTGTTTTGACTGGTGAACATCGCTATTTTTTATATTTCTCTTATACGATATATAGGAAACTTGGGCAAAGAAATGTTGCACCAGTTTGAAGTTAAAACGTGTGCAACATTTTTTTTGACAGGTGAACAGAGCGCTTATGCGCTGGAGCGATGGCACTAATAGAATTCCGTACCTATATGGATCTACTTTTTTGTCTCATGATTATATATAGATTTAACATAGCATCGTTATTTGGTCAAAGTCATGCATAAGAAATAGCTCAATGGAATTTCAAGCTTTCTTCTTCCTTTACTGTTGTGTCATGTGATAAAACGAATATCAGATTCGTTTTCACTTTATATACAATTTGATTAGACTCGTCCTGGAACCTTTATCAAGAGACTCGCTTAATTAAAATTCCTGGACTCGTCTAATAAAATTTTATATTAAGTGAAATCTCATCAGATATCCTCTATTTGTTTTCCTGTACCAACAACAGACACTATTGTATTTATCGGCAGTTGATGGCATCCTTACATAATGCTGTCGTTGCAGTTGCTGCACACTTACAAAATAGCATTTTCTTAAGTATGTAGCGCAACATTATATGAATAAAGACTAGAGCATCAGTCTATTTGCACAATACTATAAAATTATGTTTAATCAACATGTGTTTAGATTACAACTAGACTGACATAAGTTCTTGTTGTAAATAGTGTATATATAGGCAATGAACAAACACTTTTTTAACATAGTGATGCATTACGTTGCCTGTTGAAGGGATTCGTACCAGCCAAGTATGCGACAACTCTGATACAACTTTATTAAAATAGGGTGATGTAAATTTTGCGTAATATTCTTTGGCAAATAAGAACACCCATGTGACTATAAACATTTAATATTATCAACGATAATGGGATATAAGGTCAGAGAGAACTAGAGCTCAGTCTGAAAAAATTATGTTGAAGTAGTTTATATGACAATGCCGATGATATTTCACTAGTAAGATAGCATAAGACGCTACCAACAGTCAGAAAACAAACAAAATAAATTGCTAACGGCTGTTTAATGGTTACACATGATTGGTAAAATGCCTATACATATTTATACTTGATTGTATATATCGGAGAAAGGTTTTAGGTAAAACAATTCTAAGGATCAGTTTAAGAAAGCACCAAGGCTATTAATTATGTTTGTAGGACTTATACAAAATACAGATGATAATATGTCTCCCTTCAGGGATAATCTCCTTGTTGAACCCGCAAATAATACTATGCGGTTACATATTCGACACACTGATAATAAGTATTAGTTATACTTCTATACTTCAGCCTCAGCTCTTTCCGTTTCGAAACACCCAGACTCTGAAATTCCCTACCAAAACAATTTTCGGAAAAACAGACAATTCAATCCATTCCTGAGTATTGTGAGCTGATGTTGTGGAGAGAGTTATGCATGTATTTACTGTGTACGTGGGTAAATCAAAATGCATAATTCAATTTTTCAAAGAGCTGCTGATTACGAAACTGAAATGCGTTGCTTTGAATAAATTTCTTCGACAAAGCACTCTGTCATGACCATTCCCTTTGCAAACCAAGAACATTTTCGTCAAAACAAAAGACAGATGGAGACAATATTCGACAAAAGTTCGAAAATAAAGGTGGCTGGAAGCCTCCTAGACAGACAAACTCGAAACCTTCATTTGAAATGTAGATTCAGAAATAATAATTGTTTCGTTCGAAAACATAACACTACAGCGAAAGCCTCTCCAGAGCAGAGAAGAAATATAGTACCTAGTTACACTGTGAAGACAAAGAGACCAAGACTGCAGAAAAATGATTGGCAATTATCTTCATGGACAGGGATCCCAATATCACTGAGGAAAATAGTCAGCTACATGTTACTTAGTTTAAAACAAAATATTTGATTATGACTTCACACCGGAGTATCAATGAAAAGTGTGAACTCTTCTAAAAAGGGTAACGGAGACTGACAGAAATCAAACAAGTATTTTGAATAACTTGTGCAGAATACCGAGACGGGCGAATCTGTTTGCTTCTCAAAATCCACAAACCAGAGAAACCAGCCAATTGTCTCTGCTCTAGGGCATCCAAGGGAACGCATATCGGATTCGGTGACGTCTGTCTCGTACGATGACGTCTGTGTAGTAAAGTTTCAAACATATGCCCAAGACACCCGAAAGGTTGAGCCACGGGAAAAATCAGAGGATACCTACGAAATTTCCATTGTTGTATTATACTTGCATACATACAAATATACCAGCATACATACAAATATACCACAAGAAGACGGTATCGAAGCAGACTAGGAGGTTTTAGACAAGCGTGAGGGAGACCTTCATAGAGCTTTAAACGACAAAGTGCAACGAGTGCAACGAAACCCACTAATTGAAGGTATAGGGGACTGTCAGGGACACACACTATACCCCTAGTATTAATTGTGTTTATGAGACCTCTTCATAGACCTTTTGTTGCATGCGTTCCAAGAACCTCGGTCTGTGGCTCCGTTTCTTCGATGA
>JAULCC010551139.1:0-10632 GCA_032358795.1 Nuttallia obscurata
GCTGAAATCCATATATCAAAAAACAAAAGAATTTATGTTGGTTGCTAGGGATTCTAAATGGTTGCCATGGAATGTATCGAAAACTTTATGAAAGTATTTTGTTATTTATTTCCATGACACATTTTAAAATTTGAAAAAGAACTATATGTAATATGTAATATAAGGTATTATAAATAATGAATCTGATTGGATGTTATTTACGAAATGATGTCAATATGTCACCCTTCATAGAGTGGTACTATTTATCAATGGTATTATATGTTGTGCGTATGTAAAAAATACGGACTCAGGTTTAGAAAGCTGAATCTCGTTATCTTGCAAGTTTTTGGAAGAATGATGACTGAAATACAATTTGCATTTTGAAAGTATCAGGAGTCCGGCTGACTGCTGTGACGCAAAATCTCGGAGTCTGCTCCGAATTTGAAACTGATCAATCACAGCTGAGCAAAATGAAAAATATGTGATTAAAAACTAACATACTTATCATCACAAAGTGATATAGCCATTAAATTTCATTTAGAGTTGTAAATCATACATTTTAACATATTCACTTAACTAGAATCATTACAGAAACTCTGTATAATTCATAAATACTATTAGTTTGAGCCATTGTTGGCCAAACAATTACATTATCAATTATGAAGTTAGACTAAACTATTCAAGTATTATAATGCACCAGGGCTGAACACAAAACTTGACATAGCAGTATCTTGCAGTGACTCCTGATATGATCTGGCCTCATGTTTACAAAGCATTTTTCAGTCTCAGCTGAGTTTGAGATTGAAATTGTTTTCTATAATTTTTTTGTCTATACAGTAAGATAAAAATTATATTGATACTGAAAATCAGTATAAAATATGCATTGCAAACTTGATTTAACTTTAAACATCCAGTTCAGATAAAAATGACAATAAAGATTCATTAAACTCAGCTGAGATTAAAAAATGCTTTGTGAACATGGGGCTCAGTATTCACAAAACCTTTCGAAATCAGGATCAAATAAAAAATATTTTTTCAATATCTTAAACATGCTGTCTTTGATATTTAAGATAATTTAACCATGACCACTGAAAGTCACATAGAAATGAATGTTTATATATGAAACATTTCAAGTGTGGGTTCGAAACCTGGTCTGGGCACTTCTGACTTTTCAAGTCATTAAGCCTTCCAGCTGGCTTGCATAAGTAGGTGGTTCTACCTGGGTGCACTCTGTGCCTGAAAAATTGTACAAGGGTCCCCTGGGGTCTCCCTGGAAGAACTGGATGTCACGATATGACTGAAGTACTGTTTAAGGGATGTTAAATTCCAAAACAAAAACAAAACATTTCAATATTTTAAAATATTGTATTAGAAGGGTTGATCCTGCTTTTAAAACTGATCCAAAAGAAGATCCTGATTTTATAAGGATCAATTAAATATTTTACACTTTTTTCATCAATAGTTAATGAAAGACTATTTTAAGCTCAAACTTATATTCTTTTCAACAACCTGAAAAATTTTGAAAAATTATATAATTTTTTTTTTTAACCACTGCTAAAGCTTGACAAAATATCTTCTTTTTTTTATATTTTGACATAGTTAATGTCAAATGACAACTTATTCAGATTTATAAGGTGGAGGAAGACCCCAGTTGAGCTTGTTTAGACCCACAGACCTTCTGCAAGCTAGCTAGTTTATTTACTTGAGATTTTTGTTTGGCTCCAGCTTGATTGGCATCCACAACCTAATTGCAGTAAAAAGGTCAAGAGATTTCAAGTGTATGACTTTAACCACTGAGTGATCCCCAGAGACCCCTAAAGCTGGCGTCCCTTCCCAAAGTCTAAATCCTGGAACCCCTGTAGAGTCAAACCCTGTGCAAACTGTCATACAGAAACAGATGTACTCTGTAATACAAAAGTTACCATATCCATATTGACAAGCTAGGAACCGTGTCAGCTGTATTCCCTCCTCCATGGAGCACTGGCTAACACTGTACAGTCCTTCCTGGTGACAGCGCCCAAGTACATACAGTCTGACTACATCTTCTAGGAATTGCTGACAGACAGGGAAAATCTTCTTCAACAGACAAAGGGGAACAAGGGCCCTACTAGCCTCCTTATCACCGATATTGTATAGAACAGAGTCTATTATGGGACCACCTGTCTAAAAATATAACAAAACACAGAAAGTCAAAGATGATGAAACTAAGTGTCTACAATACATTAGTTTCTTTTTTTTCTGCTTCATGCATTATAGGCTAACATCTAATGAGGGTTACCTAACTTTCTAAATCTTCCTTTAGAATTAATATTTAAGTTGTATGCTTTTAGTAGAGGCCCATTCAAGTGCAAAAGTCTCCTTTTCAAACCTCAAAGTCATTAGAACAAAATATTAATGAAGCAGAACAATCTATTTTGAATAATCCCATTAGAAATGTTGCTCTACAAGTGGAAATGCTTGGATTTATTTTCAATGGGGGTGAAATTGTTTTGTGTTTTTTGCGCAAAAGGTGAAAGATTTTTTGAACCTAACCTTTATCTCTCACTATGAAAGACGAATAAATGAGAGTTGCTCTATGGGAGTTATATAGAGAGTACATTCTTGCTTTAATTTTATCTATGCTGTTGAAAAAATGTCTTGTGCATGACAGAGATGTTACTGACAGGGTGCGCTGTACTCCCCTCTCCAACTCATCCAAACTTGTGGGTTTCCAGTGCTTTCCACAGTTAACAAGAAACATCATTCCAACACATTATCGATATCCCATAACAAAAACATAAGGGTTGTAATTAACATTGCTAAATCTTGTCCAGGGTATCTTTACATAAGGAATCAAGTTTGTTTAAAATTACAAAATAATTGTTACCTGGATTTTCTTGTCCTCCACCTCATGCATCTGGGATTTTTTACCTGACAATGAACTGTTAGGCTTCTGTGTGTCTTTGCCATTCGTCTTCATAGTCTCAGCCCTGTCTTCAGCATAGCCAGACCAAACCTTTGATGTTCTTCTAACTGCAGGTAGAAACTGTTTGCTTGTGAGTGTCTGCAGTGGCAGTTTAATGCTGGTGTTTGAGTGACTCTCAGTGATATTCTTCATCATTTCATTACACTGGTAGATACATGGATCCCTGGATAGGCTGTGCTTCATTTTCACAACATCATGTAGCAACATAAGATCTGTTCTGTTGCTCAAGGCATTCAAATCCACCAAGAGTGTCCCTGGGGTGACGACCATAAACTGCTTCATGAACATCAATTGCTCCAACTGTGTGCATGGATGCATGGCTGCCTCTGAAGCAGGATACTCCAGCTGGTGTTTTAAAGCCTTCAGGACTACAGAACATCGGGGATTGGCACACCATAAGAACATCACTTCCTTAACATCTGACCACACTGCCATTTTCTTATAGTTGGAGATGATAAATGGCACATGAGCCATCCTTTTCTCTGCAGCATCAATCCTCTGCATCATCAGTGATTTGATATCTTCTCCCATTCTTCTCCTTTAACATAAACACAATCAAAATTGTTAAGTTGCAGAGTGGAAACAAACTGCTGTGAAGGACATTAAAACAACTATTGCAGAGAAAAGTGCTCTATAGATGGGGGAGCAAATATTTCACTAATTTCATATAATGTGAAGAATATAACTAATATGGATGAATAAATCAAAGCAAATTTTAGTGCCTTTTAGTATAAAACAAATTGTTATGCAAGGTGATAACAAACTATTGCATCAATCCTTAGATATGGAAATATTATTAATAAGATGTCATTATAGATATAGTTTGTTTATCAGGAATAAAATTTTGCTTCAAAAGTTTTCAGTTCTATCCCAACCTCAAGTCGTCCATTTCATTTCATGTAGACGAAGACCTCGGGAGACCATTGTATATTATTTCAGGCACAGAGTGCATCTAGGTAGAACCACTACCGCATGCCAGGATGAAGGCTTCCTCACTTGAAAAATCCAAAGTGCCCAGACAGGTATTAAATTTGAAACCCAGCGATGAGACCTAACCACTCTGCTAGGTAAGCCCCAGTAGCTAAAAATATCATCCCAAAAGACCTCCCTGTCAAAGTCCAATTTCCCTATCAAGCCCATAGAAATATCACATTTAGGTCTCTTTGATTCTTTAGTTTTCTGTCACTGTTAAACTAGTTGTCTAGTGCCAGAAGACTGGTTGTGATATGACATTTTAAATAAAACGTCTGTAAGTTTGCCTCCCTTTTTAGTTACACATATGTCTTATCTCTGATAGTTGATTTTATTGTTTTGTAGAAAAAAGTAGAAACAGTCTATTGTTATGTGCAACCTTACGTCAAGCCTAAAAACACACTTTGTCTTATAGTTTCTTTATGGACCCTTTTGTATAAGCCTCAATGATTGCAGGCTTTTTTTTGCCAAAAGCAGACATGGGCTACTAACGTCAGGTTCTTACTTCTATGTAGGCCTATTTAATAAAATATTTTGTATAATACAAAACTATGTTAACCTAACTATCCATTCATCTTTCTTTTTTTTTCTGGGATGGGGGATGGGGAGAGGGATGTTTGGTCCAGAGGAAGTCTCAGCCAACATCTGATCATCCGTAAAAGAGATAACATATACAATTTTGGCATACACCATGACTGGTAAACAGATACAATGTAAATATGTTACTTAAAAAAGATAGTCCTCTCTGATACATAATGCATCCTCTCCCTTCTAATAGTTTACCCTTTGTGAACCCTAAAATATGATTGATGTACTAAAGTCTTTAATCCTTGAAGGTAAAATATTTAGTATTTATCTTTCTTTAGAAGAGTATGTACACTGTATGTGCAAAGAGTCTAAAGCATTACAAGTCAGGAAAAAAGTTGTCTCCATTTTGTGGAATAAATAGAGGATTCTTACATGATTGTTAAATCAATATCATATTTATGAAACGAGTTGACTAAAAAGCATATGATACAAGCCTTGGCGAGTGTCATATGATTTTAGTCAACGAGTTTCATAAATATGATATTGAATTAGCACGAATGTAAGATTCTATTTATCGCATAAGAGAGAAATTTTAAGAAAATTCTGCAACTATACATCATAGACAAAACGTCTCCAATATATGGTTTTGTCGTTAAAAGCGAGATAAATGCGACATCATAACAACGCCCTGCCGAAAATGACGTCATTATGCAACGCCAGCAGCTGGCATCTCATTATTCAATTGAAAGTGTTTATCAACCGGTTTCAAGTTATGTGTATGTAACTAGTTACATATGATATTAATGTCACTGCTTTATGTCACTCCCAGAGGCCATTCTATGTGATAATTGTAAATTTTTATTACTTTTTGTACAATCATTACATGGCTGGTAATGGCTTCTAATTAGTGTTGCTCTATGATCAAGGGAGCTCATAACACACATAATGATTAATTTAAATTTTAAATGCTGTTGAAAATCTTACCTGATAGAAAAGTCACTCATCGCTGGTTATGTCATACTTTTGATTTTCTGAAAAGTAACAATTCAGATGCAGTTGCTTTAGCAGGCATATTTAAGTTACTTGTCAAGATTTTCTGAGTATTTGCCAGCCCTGGAATGTAGCAAAGCGCTAAACTTTAAGGCATGGAATGCCTACTATATAAGTCCCCCCACACACACACACACACACACATCACAAAAATAATTCATAATTGATGTAATGCCATGACTGCAACAATTAGCAGATTAGAACACTTAAAGAATGCTGTAGTGATCTAGTCAGTCATCATCAGACCCCTGTTGTGTTATTGATTACATTATGTCAAATACCCCAATAAAACCAAAGGGAGCAAAGCATGCCAAAATGTCTCCATTCAATGCCTTTACATTACAGGAACAATGAAGCAACAGAGCTGAAGTCACAAGCCTACAACAAAATGTAAACTGCCTATTTTTTTTATTTTTTTTACATTCTTTTCTGTGGTCATGTCTTGGCTCGTTGAGTAAGAATGAACAAATACAGTCAAGTTACCATCAGAACATCAGTACCAACAGGAGATCACTTTCATATTCAATACTCGCTATTTGATTTATTCTTCAACTTCTTTTGTTGAAATTTGGCAGGCATGTTTCTTAAAGTATAAGGTAACTTTGTTATAAAAACTATTGTGTAAAGAACTTCAATTCATCCGTAGCATCTGAACAACTGATGCAAGTGTTTATGTGAACTAGTTATTTCTGCCTCGCTGTGAAGACAACATGTGCTTTTTGTAGGAATAGTCAAGAAACTTCAATGTGCAAGTGAGCAATTTTGATATTTCATTCAAGACTAATACTATTGAAATGAACAAACCATCATCATTTACCTTTACATTTTTGCACTGTGCAGATAAAAATAAAGTTGGGGTTGTGGAGCAAATGGTGATCACCAATTTGTTACTGAACTTAAGTACCTTTTATAATCATCTTGTAATAAAAATTTTTTTTATCTCAATGAAAAAATTGTTTATTCTTCATGTTTTAATTGATTAACATTACAAAACTATAATGGTCTTTTTTTATATTCTTACTAGGAATAGTAGTGTGAACCATAACACTTAACCACATATGGCTGTAGTCAACTTGATAAAGCTAGAATTATTAATTAAATCAGAAGCCTCTTCTCTCATGTAAAATTTTACTTGTACAGCAACAGATTAAAAGTTTTAACAGAAAATATGATGCTTAAGGTTAACACCAATAGCAGAATGGCATGTGATCCATATTTGCTACAATTGATTCTGTAATGCCTCCATTACTTGTACCAGCAAATATAAAAATAAGGTCATGAATACCATCTATTTTGCACCGATTTAAAACAAAATTATGTCAATTTACAGGAAAATTTATGATTGGACTGACAATGTGAACGAAAAAATTCCAAACTAATAATGACTGCAAGAATACTGAATTGCTGTATTTTGTTACTGATCCTCTGATGGTTGTTTGACTGTAGGTATGCAAAACTTATGATAAAATCAAGTAAACAAAGAGAAAATGCCACTCCTTTCATAAATTAACACTGAATTTTTTAAATAATAACAAGGATGTGAGCCTTAAAATGCATAATGCTTTTGTTGTCGTTGTCCTTTTGGCAATATACCGCTGCCAGCGGTCCTGGTGTGCTAGTAAATTTCTTCTCCATACGTTTATCTACTAATTAATAATTAATTTATCTGTAAACCAATTAGTTCAAGGGGATTTACTAGCATTTAAGGGCTTAAGAAGTTCCCTAGAAGACAAAAGGTAGATAAAAGTATGTCATTTTTATCACTGGGTACTTTGAATGTGCTTAAGTAATTATGGGAAAAATTTCCACCCAAGGTGGGATTTACACCCACGACCCCCACAATACAAGTACCAGCGCTCTCCCTACTGAGCTATCCAGGCGGTCGGGTCCAACCTCAACCTAGGGACACTATAGTGCTGATATGCCTGAGGTTAGCTTAAATCCCTCTGTCTTTCTAATTTGGAGAGCTCAACAGAGATTAGCCACTCTACCGTCACTGTTATCTTGCTTTTTTTAAAAGAGGGTTTGAATATCAAAAGAACTTATATTTTTAAACAGCTGATGTGCAGCAAAAAACAAAATGGTTGATACGCAAAGCACTCACTCCATTAATTTGGGGCACAATTGAATGTTATGAAAAGATTTGTTAAATTTTAAAACAAGTTAGGACGATTATCAATGTACCATAATGCTTTTAATATAATAGATTCTTAATTTTACTATGCATCTCAGATTTTTTGCAATGTTTTATTGTGTCTTGTATGTGCTTTAAATGTGCTATTAATCCTTTCTTACCACATCGATGTAAGTCGGTTTTAAAAGCTCATCAGAGCTTATGTTATATTGTTATGTTTACACCTATACTCGGGGCCATTAATCTCGCGGTATCACTTAACTCACGGTATTTAGAAAAGCGCCACCAAGCCTTTGTAATCATAAACAATCATGACCCAATTTCATCAAGCTTACAAAAGAATTATTTTCCAACATTATGCCACCAATTTAGGTAAGGAAAAATACTGAAATAATAAAATTTTAACGTTTTCATCCATAAACATCAGTAATTTCACTCACGTGTTCTTTCAATAACATTACTCTATCACAGACTTATGACTTTTACCTACTAAACTGAGGATCCAAGTACTAATTTTTACCACAAGAGTTAAAACAATAGTTGTTTTAGACCTTACCGTGGACAAATGTGCCTGTATACCAGTCTACCGCGAGTTTAAAAGCCTCCCCTGATTACAAATGGCTGCCACAGTATGACCTAGTTAAACTGTTATTGAGTGATTTCTTTTGTTGAAAAAATATGTCATTTTGAAGAAATTGGATGAAATTCACAGTTTTTACATACAATTTGATTAGGTAAATTATTTTTTATAATTTATTCGCTGTAAAAGTGTTACTACCGCGAGATTCGTGGCCCTCGGTATACTTTGTAGATAAAATTTACTTGACTTGAACTGAAATCTCTGTATCTGTATACTATCTTTTGTAATACGAGGATTGACCACTTCACACGAATGCGGGTCAAAACGGCCCACTTCCGAAAAGGCCCGATCCAAAACGGCCTGGTTAAAAAAGGACCTGTTATATCCAGGACCAGAACGGCCCAGTCCAAGGCGGCCCATTCATTATATGGGTCCTTGCCATATTATACATAGAGACATTATCACAAAATTGAACCAATTTTTTTCAATTGTACATTTTTGTACTATTATATACTATTTGCCCGATAGATAGTTTACAAAAAATAAGCTGACAACATGTATTTATCATTAGGCGTAAAAAAAAAAGTTGTTTCCACTAACATGCCCCAAAAAAATAGGGTCGGTAGGCGATAACTTTTTTTTTTCAATACTTTTTTTTTCATATAAAAGGCTGAATTTGTGCTATCAATTGTTCACAGTTAATCATTGAAAAGGCAAATGTTGTGATATACATAGTTTAAACCAACAGCATCGTACAATTTCACAGAAATAGTGAAATTTTTTATCGTACTCAAAATGTTCGTACCAAAAACGGAAAAAAAAGTTTAGGGTCGGGGGGGGTTAAAAATAGGGTCGGTCGGGTTATTGGAAACAAACAACTTTTTTTTTACGCCTTAGAGAAAATAATAGTGCGCATTTCGTCATGAGATATAGATTTAAAAAAGAAAAGACATTTCATTAGTCATATTGTAATGTATGTTGGCAAAAAAAAAAGCACATATATCAAAACAAATCGTCGCTTATTACAACTATTATTGTCGTGTAAAGTGGTTCATTGAGTATCACACATTCAGACCTTATCAATATTTTCAATAGTATTTTTTGCAAATAAAATATCAGTAGTTTGCACTAATAATCATAAGCGAAAACATTTGTGACAGTGTGTAAAAAAGTGTCAAACTTGATTGATGAATGTTTGTATTTAACGCATGGATTATATCATTGTTTTACCAATCATGTTTTGATGATATCAATCATCAGTTGGTAATCTAATTATATCGGCATATTCTGTTTGGTTCTTCAGATAACAGAGACACTGCTTCTGTAAATACTGTCCATCGTATACATTATGCTATTAAATATGAATTATATATGATGAGTTTGCATTATCTCCAACTCTCTGTAAACAGAATTTCAATAAACCCAAATGTATTTCGATAAAACTCAAATGTATTTCGATAAAACTCAATCAGGCATTAGATATTAAACTTTTCCTAATGTGGGCCGTTTTGGACTGGGCCGTTTCGGACCAATCCGTTATGGAAACGGGCCATTTTGGTAGTGGGGCCTTTTCGAAAGTGGGCCGTTTTGACCCTTCACACAACAGTCTTCCAGGCGGTTCCAATTTACTAGTGTTTCCCCAAAAATGACTGTTTGTATTGTTCAGTCCTTTTATCTAAGTTACGAATTCAAAATATATGGATTACATACAAACATAGTGATGAGATGCCCTTTCTCGTTGTATGTCCACGAAAAAGGCTTGATTGCACAATCTTCTTGAATTATTCCGTAATTTACGCTTATCTTATAAATGAATGCCCATTTCAAAATGGCAGTTACAGCGCGTGCTCAACTTCATCACTACTATTTCATTGGACAAGGGACTCGCATGTGTGTATAAATGTATCTGATTGGACGTACGAAAGGGTCGAGTATAAATAACGGAGGGCCCGTCGTTTCTTACCAGAAAATGGTAAGGTCGGCGGGGGTATCCGTAACTTTTTTTATTTTTCAATATATTTCAAATATCGGCACATATTTAGAAAGATAAACGTTAAAAGTTTTAGAAATATTAAAATAGATTCAAGATATAATCCTATATTGGACTCAAGAGTATACAGCACATTTTAGATTCCTGTCCCAAATAAACAAAATCGGATAAAAGTTACACTATTGACTCCACGACAGTCGGTGCTCACTCTAACAAAGAGAATGAAGTTTAGATAAGATACAATTTATTTCAATTCGGTTAACCAGAATAACAATATAACATAAGCGGTAAGCACTTTTGAACCGACTACTTATAACAAAGACAGTTAAAACATATATAATAATACATATATATAGTAATACACTACCATCGTATGTAGTTAGCGCTGACACTATCCCAGGATTTAAGTCAGCGCTGGCTGCATCAGTGTTCCA
>JAULCC010551250.1:0-10632 GCA_032358795.1 Nuttallia obscurata
ATGGGAGGTTGTCTCTTGTAGCTGTTTCAAGAGGGAATATTGATGTCAGTTAATCCTGCAGAAATACTGATTATAAGTGCTGGTAGTGGTTTAAATACCAGGAACAGGGTTAAGGTGACTCCAGACTACCTTCTTTTAAATGAAATATCGTGAAAAAGAAAGCTTTAACTGATGAAACATGCACAGTAGAAAGAAGCTCAGTTGATTCAAAGGGAGAGAACTCATGCCAAATGCTTTTTGTGCATTATTTCCAATATTTTGTTTTCCATCTTTTACAGAGGAATGAAGTTAAATATAATTCATTTACATGTACATTAATCCTACTTTTGCCTATCGCAAATAGAAATTTGAAGGGGATTTTGGGCATATGAATTGAAGGGATGTTTCTCATAACAAATTTTTGTGTTATTTCATTTATGTCACTTTCTGTCAATTAGGGCTAATGGACATCCCAGAGAGAGGGAAGTGAATACAGAGAACTTGTTTGTAGAATTTTTTTTTTTTACGTGCCCAGTGCACTGATACAAGTGGGGACTGAACCCTGGCTGGTCACTTTATCCTAACACAGACAAACCAGTTGAAATGCTAAAACACCCTTAATCATGAGTGCCAAGAAGAGAAAGCCACAATACTTCCAATTTCAATGTCTTTTGTTTGACCCGACTGGGAATCAAACCTGCAGCCTCCCACAATGGAAGCCATGCTCTGCCACTGAGCTAACTGGGTGGTCTTTCAGAAAATAGGGTCAGGAGACTGTATTAATAATTTCAGAGCTCCTGTATGACAGGAATTCATCAGGTCTGTTTTCATGTTTCTCCAGCAAACCTTATCTTGTAAGTACTCTTAAAAATTGCCTCACTGAGGCGATTCTTAAGAGTACCCACAAAATAAGGTTTGGTAGAGAAACATGGAAAACAGTAACCAAATTTCTCAAAATACTCGCTTTATCTGGAGCCCTGAATTTCAGTGAATAGCAAATTTACCTAGGCCACACATAGCCTGGGACAAGTTGAAAATTCAGGTCTTAGGTCTGCCTTAATAACTTAACATTATGATAGATAAGTTCGTTGAACCAGGTAGGCTGTTTAAGGTCCATGAAACATGTTATTATAATGAAGAGTTGGTTTATGTAAGATAGAAGTATGTCATAATTAATCTACTGTCTTTAATCTTCCTTGTCTCTCTGACAGATCATTCTTTACCACACAAAATGACAAATGCTTTCAAAGGTAAAAGGTTACTTCAATAGACTTAAATTGTCAGTAGATGAAAACAAGGGTTTTTTAACATTAACTGACATTTTATAACTCTGAAAAAATTCAAATAAGATCTGAAAAATTCCTAAAATGTAGCTGTTTTCCACTTATTCTGTATCTTGGAATGCTCTGTAAACTCTAATTATAAGTCTAAATTCTTAAGTTACCTTATTACAAGAATGCACTGAATCAAAAGCATCATTGTTATCATAACTTCAAGTAATTTGTATTTTTAAATTTGGCACAAAAGCAGACAATTTAAATCTAAAGAGTAATTATCTGCTTTTGTGTCAAATTTTTTAAAAATAACTTTTCCACTTTTGACCTTGAAACAAAATACTTGAGTAAGAAAGTAATTAAGCCACTATGACAAGGATTGAAAGGGGAGCTAATTCTATCTGAATTAGAAGCATGAAGAAAATAAACTTGTTTTACATTTAATCCTTTACATGTTTTATATCTTTGACCACATTTAAATATTTGATAGAACCAGCTGGTTCTGTTTATATATTCAGGGTTTAATCATTAATTACTTGAAAAATTTCTTACAAATGAAGTACAAATGATTTTGAGGATCCCGTGCTGGACCAACAGGACTGTCTTCAAATATCGAGCACATTGACTATAGTAAATGTCTTTTTTTTCGTGGGGAAAAAATGGGACCTGTACATTTGGAATCAGAATGTTATTTTTAGAGGCAGCAGGCCATGGGCTTGGTCCTTGATCTAGTGATATGGAGTTTTACGTATTGCAGTATTCAGCATGCAGACATCTAGGGCTATTTTAGCTGTTGTTGTTCCTTTAACATTTTTTCTTTGAACACTGACTACAAAGAAATGGTAGTTTATTGGATTGTTTAACATGACATAGCTATTTTAAAACTCCAACCTTTCAAATTTGATTAAAATGCTTGGAATAGAAAAGAAACAAGTTTTCTACAGTAATTTTACAAATTTCTTTGTTTTCAGAGTGTTTCCTTGTGAATGCCCATTTGAACAAGGCACTTGAAGAACAAATTTGGAAGAAGACGACCAAAACAGGATATAATTTGGCCAATTATAATATGAACCAGTCTCTGTCGGTAAGTGGGCACTTTTCGCCAAACTAGCTTGTTTCATAGTGTGTGTATAGATCTCGAATGTGTGATTTGTATTATAAGGGAAAAAATGAGATTTCCATTGAGGAAGAAGGGAACCAGACTACCATTCACGCTTTCTGTGAGATAGATGCAGACATTTTTTTAACCTTTAGCCTGCTGAAAAAAATGATTGTCTGCATAAGCTGTTGTCTGCTTGGATTTTAAATTTCATCGGATATGCCCAATATTGTTTGGAGGCAGAACTGGCCAAATGTCAAACAGCTTGGATCCAGATTAGATGCTGAGTAACTTGATATCTGATCTGGATCCAAGCTGTTTGCAAATTCTACCATGGTCATGCTGAGCAGATTAAGGGTTTATATTGAATATTTGTGTTGATAAGAAGTTTGTTATTCCAGTCTTTATCGCATCCATGATTCCTTGCAATAAATGAATTTCAGACATTGCAAAACGTAATCATTTGTAATATGTAAAAGTTTTTCCTTGTATGATTGCCTACTGATTTGAGTCTTGACCTGTTTCGGCATTATAATTTCGAGTGTAGACTGGGAAAATATTCACGATTTCTTTATACTTCTAATATTCAATAGAATTGTTGGGAACTCAAGCCTTGATTTCATGATATATATGTACAAGATTTTAGTCATGTGATTGATATGTTCTGGAAGGTCTGAGAGATAGATCTGTATATACACCCTTGAATCTGGAATTTTGATTCTTATCTTAGGGGAAAATTTATGTCTGAAATGAACAGGTTTTAAAGTTACCTGTATGTACTTTATCTGTTTGCTGAGACTTCTTCTAAAACCTGTTTCCCCTAAAACTGAAGAGCACTACAGTTATAACGCAGGACCTGAGGCTGAGCTCAGAGGCTCGATCATGGTGAAAATATTGTGGCCATTTTTTTGCCATTTAGTCAAACATTTGGTTCTAACATCTCCTATCAAACCACTGGAAAGATTTTTACCTCATTTGACCTAAAGTATCCTGATATTGACTTTCTTAGAAATATTCAAATATTTACTCTGGGGTCAATCCTTACTCAGCTACATGTCGGGCTTATCAGCAAAATTTGTTGAATCTTCTCTGAAATCACAAGCCAAGTTTCAAAATTTACCGGTATATCACAGGAACTTATTTTGTAGATGGCCTTAAATTCTACCAAGGTTGTTCAAGACGTGTTGTTTTGATAAAAATCATGGCCTCCAGGGGAAAGAGCTTGTCTTTCCTTAATTAATAAAGAAAACAAGCATTTCACAGAATTGGTCCTTTAGTGACCCCTCTATCAGTTGTCCGAGCCTTGTTGTTTCATAAAATAATACCATGAATATCCAAGAACTTAATTATGACATGGTTTTATAGAAAACTTAACCCTTTCAGTGCAGCCAGTTGTCGTCTGCTGGGAAGGTATTCCAAATTTGTTAAAAATTCTAAATTTGTTAAAAATTATTATCTGAGTGGCAAACAGTTTGGATCTCAGATCATAAGCCACATTTTGATTTTGTTTGTTTGTTTATTTGGAATTTAATGTCGCTCTAATAGTATTTCAGTCATATCACAACGTCCAGCTCATTACAGGTAGAAGGCTTCCTCACTTGAAAAATCCGAAGTGCCCAGACCGGGATTCGAAACCACAGCGGTGAGGGGCTGAGAGATTGCAAGTCAACGAATATAACCACTCAGCCACGGAGACCCTGCCACATTTTGAGGTGGCTGATCTAATTCCAAACTGTTTGCAAAGTAGTTATTATTCATAGAGTGTTGTGATTTGCTTGTTCGAAAACACAACAGCTAAACCTGAAGATACTATATATATGTGTAACATAATGTGTAAGTTCTCTACCAAGTTTGTCCTGTAGGTGACCCCTATAGGGGTCAGATTTGGGGGTGCCCAAGTGGCATCTTATTTTACATATAATTAAAAGGTGAAAACTGAAATATTATCTTGTCCTTATTAGATACTAACTAAAATATATAGTCTATAGAGCTTGGATATTTTGTATATAATATGAGTCCTGTACCAATTTTCTTCAAATGGTGGTTGAACCTACTACATGGGGTTCATATTTTACAAAGAATTAAGTATATAGTGAAAACATTTTAGTTTTCTCCACAGTTTTGGTCATAAAATCTACATGGTTTCATGGAACCAGACAAAATAAAGTAATAACTCTACCAACCCTAATTATTCACCACATCTAATCACAGTCCAATTACATACAGACCCTATAGTGCCCATGGAGCAATTAACAGTGAAAAAAAAGGCATGTCTGCTGTGATACAGGATTAAACAGGGAAATTATTGAATTGATCAAAGCGGGCTTTATTCAGGGATCATGTTGGTAAAAAATAACAAGCTAGAGTTTGAATGGAAAGTTTGTTACAGTTACCACAAGCTATGATCAGTGAGTCTTACCTGATTTGTCGTTCAGACCAAATCTTGGTATAAATAACTGGCTTAGGGAGAAAACCACATAACTAAGAAAGGAGTGTGAATTTGGTTTGTGTAGGGTAATCGGGTAGAAAAATCACCAGAGGATTTTATTGAAGGAAATTTGATACTATAACAAGTCAGTAGATTTAGTTTTCATATAAACTTTATCTTATTTGGACCTGTTAAAGTACTAAAACTGGGCTGAATGGGTTTTAATTCCAGGCTTAAAAGGACTGAGAACTTAAGACATCAATATGAGACCCTCTGATTAGGGGTCATTTTGGGGTTTTGATGTAAAAGGGGTATATCTAAAAAAAAAAAACACTTCAAAATTGGTATTCTAATTGATATTAAAAATCTATTTTTATATGCTAAATTTTCAAAAATGGATTATTATTATTTACTACATATTGTTTTTGCCCTTTCCTTCCTTTCATTAGTGACACTTAGTTTCCAATACATATCTGGAGTGACATAAAACCCAGAGTCTTCAAACTTCACAGATGATTGAATGTATTGAGTAGATGTTCTCTAATGATTTTGGGATGTTCAAGGTTGCAAGGGCCTTAAATGTCAAATTGGTTTCTGCTCACTAAGCTCTGAAGTTCCATGCAACCCAGAGTCTTCAAATTACAAAGGGATACATGGTCTTTTTACAATTATTCATTTGACAGTATAGGCATAAAAAAAACATGGTCTTCTTTTAGACCATCAAGAAGTTTGAGCATTTGGATTAGTTTGACAAGCTAAGTGTACGTTTTATACCTAGGTCCTTTTTTTGGTGTAAAAATTCCTATTTGGGCTCATGCAATCTACATGTAGGCTTTTGAGGGCAAGGCCAACACATCCACTACACCCTTCTGAATTTCCTACTGAGTAGTATAGATACAATTTCTACAATGATCACAAATCACTGTACCAAAAAGAACTTAACTATTGAGAGGATAAATAATGTGTAAGGGGCTGTAACCTATTTTTTTAAAGGGTCCCAGGTTTGAGTCCTTGATTGGCTGCACAATTTTGTCTTCCTGTAGCATGTAGATTATGAAAAATCAGTATGCAGAGATGTGTACGTTACCATGTATCGCTATATACATATTTACAGTACTTTGAGTCTGTATCACAATATAGCAGCTGTATAACGGTAATTCCACACACCCTTTAAGGCTTATTAAATGATGTGTAGGGTATAATGAATTGTGGTACAATTTTCATATTCACTTTAATTTTCTCCAACTGTTCATTACAGTTAAACATGCTGTTTGTGGTTTTCTGAATGAGCTGCTGAGCTGTTAATCAAATGTTGAGACAGAGAGAAGACCATCTGATAGTCTTTTTATTTGTTGAATTCATCAAGTTCTCTGAAATAATGGGCTGGATTTTTAGAAGTGCTTCTTTACCCAACTGCAGTCATAATATTTGAAATTCCTTTGAATAGGGCTGAATCAAAGACGGCTGCTTATGTAATGCAGTATAGTTCAAAGAGAAAAACTCATAAAAGAGCATACAGTATCTGGGTTTAAATCTTTTTAATGGCATGTTGGGGCTTTATGAGTCTTTCTTTCTTGCCTTGCTGGTAGTGTATGTTGAAATACTTGTTAGCAGATTAACATTGCAGATTGTCAGTGTGTTAATTACTAAGATTTCCAAATGTTTCATGAGTCAAAGATCAAAGAAAGACACATAGGTTTTGACATAGAATTTTGGAAAAGATTTTGGAGAAGAGGAAAAAAAAAGACATTTTTTCTGGTTTCAAAATGTATGCTTTTGTAACAAGAAAGTGTGTATTTGAACAGGTTTGTAGAGAATATTTTAACCCTTAGCCTGCTAAAAACATTGTCGTCTACTTAAACTGTCGTCTGCCTGGATTTTAAAATTCATCGGATTCGGCCAATACTTAAAGAAGCAATAGGCCGTCTGTTAGAAAGATTGGAATCCAGATTAGACATGAGTTACTTGGCATCTGATCTGCATCCAAGCTGTTTGCATATTCTATCATGGTCACCCTAAGCAGGCTAAAAATTAAAGATGTGCAATATCTGAGCTCTTTACAAGAAAACTAAAGGATTGTTAGATTTCTTGAACTATAACTGTGAAACACACAAAAGGAGGGAGAAATGCTTTGTGCAGCAATGTCCGTCTTAGGAATTTTAACCCTTAGCCTGCTATTTTGAGCATTATGGTGATAGATTACAACTTGGATCCAGATCAGATGCTGTGTAACTCGTCTTCTATGCAGGATCCAAGCTAGTTGTTTGACACCCCGCCAATTTTTTCTCCGAATATTGGGCATTAATCCGATGAATTTTAATATCCAAGCAGTCTCAGGACAGTTTAAGCAGATGGCCATTTTCTTTCAACAGGCTTTTAGGGTTAATGAAACAGTCCCCAGATCCTGTAGAATGAGATATTTGTTTTCTGCACTTGAGCCATTAAGTTAGGTTGTATTTTCTTCACTTCATGGATCAGATGGATTATTTTTTTGCAGTTTTAAAACTGTCAGGTATTGTCAGACCCACTCTAATGCTATAAATCTAGCATTCTTTTGCAGGAACAAAATTTATTACTTAACTGAGAGGGAATCTAACTATAAAAGGCCACAATCATTTTTTACGGACCACATGAAAGGTCACAGTCATTTTTACTGACAAATTTCTGTCACACATATCAGGTCCTACTACAGTAAAATTGTCCACAGGTGCAAATCCATTTGAAAATGACTGGTCATTTTATTGGCCATTACTTTCTGTACAAAATTAAATGACCATAACCAAGGAAGATCAAAGGCAGGACTAATTAGTGTTGCTGGGACGAACATGAAATACTGCATTGTTGAATGCTTTGGAATTGTATACACCAATTTGACACTAACCGGAGACTAACCTATGTATTGATCTGTCTCCATTTTCAAGTGTTTTCCTGACCTAATTGGGAGAAACTGCTGGTTAGATGAGGGATTAAAGTTACAAGGCAATTAGAAGAAGGACTCTATTATGCATAGTCAAAGGGGATTTCCCTAAAACTATTTGATAGATCTACGGTATACAGTGTTTCCAGCTTTCAAACCCCAACCCCCATCCCCCTTCAAAGTATTATAAATAGTATGAGTTAGATAAAAATAATGTTTCACCCTGGTAAAATTCAGAATATGGCCATAAAAAAACTTTTTTTACACGATTTATAATTTTGTTTTAAATTGTTAATCATAAAAAATTTCATTTGACAACAACAACCATTTGAATTTGGCGAGGTTTTATGAGAATGTCTGAAATGCATTCCAAATATCTATATTCAATAGGTTGTGCAAAAATGGCAGGATAGACATGATGTTATCAGATAATAGAACTTAAAAACTGTCGAATACAATTTAAATGGCTTATGAATAACATCTATCACAACTATTTTCCTACATTGTTTTTTCTCACAGTAGTAACAGGAAGATTTATACATGCAATGGATTAATTTACTTTTGACACTCTTGAAAAATGTGAACGTTTTAGAGAAATCCCCTTTAACCTGCTGATAAAATGTCGTCTGCTTAAACTGTCATCTGCCTTGATTTTAAAATTCATCATAATCGCCCAATATTTGGAAAAACAATTGGCCTAATATCAAACAGCTTGAATCCTGATTAGACGTCGAGTTACTCGGTGTCTTATCTGGATCCAAGCTGTTAGTCTCTTTAAGAAATGGAAATTTCAGGTAAAAATAACTGATTTATTGGCCTAATCTATATCAATTGAAGTATCCTAGCTGTTTTTTATTTGTTGAAAATCTGTTGTTGGATCGCTTCATTTGACTTTCAGACCTCCTAATATTTACCCCAAATAATTATGATCTAAATCAAATCTAACTCAGGCATATGAATGCGAAGGATCAATACCTTTTGGTTGAGAATTTTCTACTTTTGCTTTCATGATAATTTCAAACACAACTAATCATGCTAAATCATACTGAAGAGATATTTTTTATCAGATACTGTAATATTCAAATGGAGTGTAACAGTCTTTAGAATTTACAAATTATTTTCTTATCTGCTTAATGTTAGAGGTAACGAACAATTAATGATTAAGTTTCTTAATAAAAAATCTTCTCAAATGATGAAAGCTTTTTCAAATCAAGCCAAGGTCATTACCATACCTATAACATATAAGCGTGTGTGTTTTGCATGTTTGAAATTAATTTGCTTCTGAACTACTTTAAAACTGGGATAAATACATTATTAAAGACTGTTTAAGTGTTATACAATACCGGAGTGGTTGACATGTTGCCTTTCCAAGCTATGGAAAACATTTAATGTTATGGAAATGGGGTCATTAGTGTTTTATACTTCCCCTTGTGTCACACTGCCTTGATGGTAATATTATTGCCAGTATTTGAAGTGCTTTTCTCTGTGATTTTGTACCACAATGATCAGAGAGAGTTGACAATTGGTAGTTAACTTGACAGCTCACTGACTTCAAAGTAGGGTTTAGCTGAGATAAAAGAGAGTAATTAATATGCATGATCTATGTATGAAGTTGTATCTCTTTGAACTCTGGTTGGGATAAACATCAGATACTGTTTGTATCACCTCTGGGCCAAGTAGGCTTGTATCAAGTACTTTCTTTAATGCAGGATACACAGCTAGCTAACAATTACTATACCCTGCAGATGGGCTGTGTTTAATGCATCTAACTTATTTTAGATTATAGAGAATTTGGTTTTCAGTAAGTTTTAAAAGCCATTTTAAAGCTCAAAAACATTTAAAATCGAGTTATTTTGTGCATGTACATGTGCATAAATCATGAATGAAAACTTAACTGCTGAACAACTGTAGTTTATGAAATTCCATCCGCTATTTGTAATTGTTAGATCAACATGTTTATCTCTGACTTTACTATCATAGTAGTCTTAAGGTATTGTTTTCATTCTGCAGTCCTCAGTTTGTGGCTAGATATCACAAACGGATCTTGTGATGTGATTTAATCAATTTGTTATATTCAATGTGTACCACCAGGTGTTTGATGTCATCCAAATATATAATGTTATGTGTAAATGAGCAGCCTCTAATTATATATAAGGGGGTCTGGTTTGTTTTGACAGTGCTCAGAATGTCAACAATGATGAGCTGATAAATACTTTGTTATTGTGTTTCTTTTGTTTTTAGAGACCCAATATTGCAATATACACCTCTTAATTTTACTTGCAAAAAGTGTCCTAAAAAGTTGAATTGTATGTAAGAAAACATAATTTTTTTGAGCAAAATATATTTTACAACAATTGTTGTTTGATCTCTAGTTGATAAATAGAGTAACCAATTAAGTTGATGTAGATATAGGCACAGGGAGATGTTTCTTAAGTGATAAAAAATTAACTTTTGTTTGTTAGTGGTGTCCGAATTAATTGTCTTAGAAAAACAGGCTCCTTGCAAGAATCTACAAGCTGAGAGTTATATAGCAAGCTGGTGCTGCCAGTGTATAACTACTTTTGGTTATCAAAAGGCAGCAGGCTGGTACTGTTAATTAATATACAATCTGGTTTTAGTTGTCACAGAATAGCAGGCTAGTGGTGCCAGTCTTTAAACGCTGGTTTGTAGTCACAGGGCAGCTGAGATATATTGAAATCAGGGATCGTTGTGCCTGTTTTTCCACAAAATTCAATGATTTTGCATGAAAACCATTCTTGTATTACACACCTTCTACAAATAATTCTAAATAATTACAGGTATAACCACAGATAATCAAAATGACAAAACCAGTTTGGTTGGAAATTCTATCTTGTGAGGTGCATCTGCAGTTTTTTTTTCCAGATGATATTATTCAGACCTTCCCAGCATTTGTATATCAGCAATTCTAGTGATT
>JAULCC010551805.1:0-10630 GCA_032358795.1 Nuttallia obscurata
GGGATTCGAACCCACAGCGGTGAGGGGCTGAGAGATTACAAGTCAACGACTATAACCACTCGGCCACGGAGGCCCCATTATAAGTTGTACGTTTGCACAAACATAAAAGACACAAAAATAAGTAAATAACTTTGATAAGCGAATAACAGCAATATTATATAAAACTCACGAATCCTAATTTAATAAACGAATTGCACTTTAATTTACTTATGGTTGACTTAATTAGATGACGACCATTTTGTGCAAATCGGCAATCAATTCAGCATGGCGTTGAAAAGACGAAACAATACGTGTTCAAATGCTACACTTGAACATACGATCGACAGAAAAAACAACAGGGTGAACCCACTAAAAGTCTGTTCAATATTTACACAATATTTGTTATTATGTTGAAGCCTTTTTTTAGAATAATTCAAGTTTATTAAAACGGTCATTTAACCTGTCATACTCCTGGGTACCTTAACCAATTCCTACCAGTACCTTAGTTTAAACTGATTTATTTGAGCTCGATTATATTGAAAGCCTGTGAACCCCTTAAGAGTCTGTTTATTGGGCAGAACTAGTACCTGATGTCTTATAAAGGCCAGGAGACTCGAACCTGCAACCTCCTGGGCGCAAAGGCAGAAATCATATCCACTACATCACTGCGTCATTTAAGAATTCAACTTGAAATGACTATGCTAAATGAATGATTATATCAATTCTAAAATCTCTTAACATCGAGCCTGCAACCCATGTACTGACATGTAAATGATGTACTCACTACATAAAAGGACCCAGCTAGATAGTCCCAAAAGCAATATCATATATATATATATATATATATATATATATGAAACATTTGCACGTCGATGATATGTAACACGTTGGTAAAAGTAAACACAGCTACATTACATCTCAGGGTATTAGCTCAGTAAGAACCTCGTCCACTTTTCCTTAAAACAAGAACTTATTAACAGAAATCAAATGTAGCAATGTTCCCTTTCAAATAACAAACAAATAACAAACATTTCCAGAATACAAATTGAGGTTTTAATTATATAAACTGCCAGTTAGATGTGGAGTGAAATGTGTTCTCTTGTTGATTCAAAGACGATAGTCAGATTTTAAGACTATGTGAAAATTAAATTAGTCCCAACATTTTCGATGGAGCCGCTGAGTTTCCAAAAGTAATGATACATTGGCATATGTATAGGATGGAGTTTTAATTTCACACACTGAACTATGTTGTCTTATAGACTGTTAGATAATTCAACACTCTTTTAATACGAAATAAATGAATTTCAAAACTTGAACTTTCTGTATGGTTATCTTTCATACATATCAGATGTCTATTAAAATTGTTTGTTTCCTCATGTCTTTTAAGATAGATAGATAGAAAAATGGATATATATATATATATATATATATTCGTTCCTTTGTTTAAAAGAGTGTAAAATAAATGTACTTCGACTGATCAATACTTTCTTCTGGATATAATTAAGCAATTCTAAAAAAATTGATATAATTGGCCGAACATTAAAGTGTTCTTTTAACTCTAGCATTCTTAAATTAGCATATGCATCAGAGATAAAAAATAAAGTGATATTCATCGTCTATATTATTCCTAGAACATAACTGACAAATTATGTCTCGTCTTTCTTTTTTATCTCGCGTGCCTGTTTCAATCCTTAAACTATGAGACGAAACACGATTATTTTTATAATATTATCTGCAGTTTTTGGAAACAATTGTATTAAGATAATCAGCCATTGAAAATGATGTCTTGATATGCTTATATCGTATAGACATTTAAAGATGTTAATAGATTCAAGAAGATCAGCATACCATTTTTATGAGAAACAGTCTAAAATATAAAATAAATGCGATGTGGTCACATGCTTAATTTAATACGTTCTCTTGTAACAATGATTTAACCTCATACACCCAATTCCTTTTGCCATTATTGCAAATATCTACAGCAATGTTAAAGATATTTTACGGTATAATGTTATTACTATTTACAAGCTTTAAAAGATATTTGATTATACATGTAATAAAACATATCGGCTAACATATAGGGGATATCTTCCTAGCTTCCCTATGTTACTTGTGGTTTGCTTAATGAACCAAAAGATAGACTTACAGTATTTTAAATGAATTCGTTCAAGCTCATTAGATTTAGAAAATTTCAGTAGAGCGCAAGAATAGTTTAAAATAGGTGTCACACAAGAATCAAACAATTGCATCGCCAACTTTGGATTAACTTCATGTTCATATACACTGTGTAAGAGAATAGACATTGCTTTACAGATCTAGTCAAGCCAAGTCAAAATATTTTATTTGCATAAACAAATACTTGTTCATCCCCAAGTAAATTTAGAATTAACGATTATTTAACCTAAATTATAGAAATGTTTGAAAATTTCAAATACTCTATAATAATCCGATGCGTATTTATATTTTATACACAATACAAATTACTATTCCATTCTTTTCCATACCTATCAGTAGCAGCTTCTGGTTTTAAACATAAACAACACATTTACTTATTAAACATTAAAGCGACTGGACTCCAGATTTGATTAAGACTTTCAGAAGTTTCAAAGTTTGTAAATATGAAAATAACATGAACGCAATAGGTTTCATGATGAAACTTTTTACAGTTATTGCGAATTGTTCACATCAAGTCACTGAAACCACGCTATAGACATCTACACCGTGACTATCGAGGTAAGTTTTAGTGGTAAAGTTACTAATTTTGAGTGGCTTTTTGTTATTATTACCACAAGTATCACTTCCAATCATAGTGCATTAATGTTTCCTGAATATATCTTAACATTTGCAACAGTTTTCAGATATTCTATATCATAGGGCATATCTGGAGTGCAGTAGAAGTTTAGCCACGTTAAGAGAACATATCAGCCACTGGCATATTTGCTAAACATTTCGAGAATGACCAGTGACCAGAAAAAAGTTAATTCTTGTAAGTAGTTGAAATCGTGATACAGCTTGGTTTGGATAATTTTTTGTTTACAGTCAAGCCGACACAGATTAGGTGATATGGAGACTTTACGAACTTTTCTCGGTGAATGACGACCCAACGTATAAAACATCGAATTCTGCAATCTATCTGAATCCGACGGCTTTTTTTACCCGAAAATTGTTTTATTTCTTTCATCAATTTATTATCAATCCCTCAATCAATCCTTCGGCATTTGCCTTCAACAACCACTGTATCTAATTGCGACCATTAACCCTTTTGGCGCCAAATAGTTTTCGTCTGCATGCATATATTGTCGTTTGTCTCAATGTTCTAAGTGGGTATTTGTTAAATTTGTGTTTAAATAAAGAATTGGGATGTCAAACAGCTTGGATCCTGATGAGACACCGAGTTACTCGACAAAGATCGTGCACACAATAAGATCGTGCATTTATGCGGATTAATATATAATGGGAGGCTATACCATATAATGTAATCGCAAGTCTAAGATTTACGAAAAACGTCTATTATATTTCATCCGCCATGCTTACTTCAAAAACAAAAAAACAAAAGGAAATCTAGAAAACACTTTTTTTTACATTTCCAACGAGATGGCACCGAACCATAAAACTACAATATCTCAAAGTATTAGCTTCGATCAGATGAAAACCTATTACACAATGGGGCTGCACACTCTCGGAGAGAGAAGAGTTGAAACGAATTAACAAAAGACGTTAGAGGAAACAAATACCATTGAAACAACACACACAAATTTGCAAGTTAATCAAATAACGCAATGAAAATGTTTTGTTCTAATCTTTCCTGAAATCTGCCAAAGGAGCCTTAGATTGTGTGTATTCGCCCCTTTTTGAAAGTATTTACGTCTCATGGATTACCGGTATCTCAATTAGAAAATGGTGACATTAATTGCAACTTTCTCGGAAAGTAACCGTTGATGAAAACATCAAGTAATCCTTTGCAATCGGAATCGGGCGCGAAGAGGCGCTGTAATAAAATATCAGGACGGTGAAGGCGTAAGCTACATGCAAGTGGTAATCTGAGGTCGAAATGTCAAATAAATGCACGGGCTAGGTGTTGTAAAATAAACGCACTGGCGTGAGGTTGTGAAATACACGCACGGACTGGGATGAGGCTAAGGTTGTAAGATAATGTTGTTTATTGGCACACATTTAATGTAAAGGTTTTTTCATATAATGTAATAAGAACAAATGTAACTCTTTATTCCTTTACATGAAATGTCTTTAAGAGGCTAAAATTGTAAAACATGTCAATGATCCACATTTGGACATTACTCCGTACTGTCAAGAGCACGTGCAATAGAACTTGTCATTGATTCACGTTCTGACATTTCTCCGTAATGCCAAAAGCATGTACAATCGAACTTTTCAATGATCCACGTACTGTCATTAATCCGTAATTTCTAAGCTTTTTTGAAAAGAGCGTATTATTGACACACGTTTTGACATTACTCTGTAGTCTGTACTGCCAAAAGCATGTTCAATAGAACATTTGTCATTGAATCACGTTATGACATTGCTCCAGACTGTCAAAGCATGTTCAATAGAACATTTGTCATTGATCTACGTTCTGACATTGCTCCGTACAGTCAAAAGCATGTTCAAAAGAACATTTGTCGTTGATCTACATTTTGACATTTCTCCGGACTGTCAAAAGCATAGTCAACAGAAGCTGTCAATTATTCACGTACTGAGGAGAAATTGTACATTTATCAATTAATTTTAAAGCTGTTTTTATTGCCGAAAATGAAACCATGTTTGTATGTTAAATCCATGAAATTATTGTATTCTTAAACTGTTGAGTTATGTACTTACGCACACAGTTTCTTCATTAGCTATCATGTTTAGTTTGTTACGAGCTGATGACGGCAGTTATCTTGAAGTAATTTCTCTTTTGTTGTCACTAGTAACGGTGGTGCCTAAAATGTTGAAGTCTCATTAAGCTGCAAGACATAGATGAGTTAGTTTATGGAAATGAAAACTTGGGGGTATCTGTCTTGTCATCTTCAGTCTTTCTTACTATTTTAGACAACAATTAAACAACAGTTAACTATCCATGTGATGATATCAAGCTCAAAGTTGGATGGTTTATCAAAACGATATCTTTAATATTTCAGTAGAGATATAAGTTCAACAAATTCCTATTTTGACTTTTAATATATATTTAGTTATTTTGTTCATCTATCGACTGCATGACAATTAATGAGACTGAA
Source organism: Nuttallia obscurata (assembly GCA_032358795.1). Taxonomy (NCBI): domain Eukaryota; kingdom Metazoa; phylum Mollusca; class Bivalvia; order Cardiida; family Psammobiidae; genus Nuttallia; species Nuttallia obscurata. The sequence continues at coordinate 5,214 of JAULCC010551805.1, forward strand.
AAGGTAGCAAACCCAATTGACACTTATATACCATGTCTGTATCGCCATAAGTACTGCTGTGGTGTCAGATAATATTTAACCCCTTCACTGCCTTATCCCGAGTTTTAAGTCATATGCAAACAGCTTTAATCCGAAAAAGACGCCGAGTAAACTCATTCGGATTCAAGCTGTTTGACACTTATCCAATTGTTTTGCCAAAAAATTAGTGATTTGTGAAGTTATACAATGACACATACGAAATATTGCTTATGCGCGGTACTGCTTCCGGCAGTAAAGGCGTTAACTGATATGAATAAAATGAGAACACAATCCAACGGGGTTGTCTGCCATAATGAATATCTCCACGTACTTTACAAAGTTCGGCCTTAATTGTTTGCGTCTTTTGATGCCTCACTGTGGCACGATTTGCAATAACCATTACCTGACTGAATAAAAACAAGTCACTTCTACTAATAAGAATAGTCTTGATTTGCCAGAAGCAAGCATAGTTTAATAATAGAGGATATTTCATGAAATAGTATGCACATTCTCAATCTCACCAGTACTGCAAATTTCCGGCTGCAAGCAATTATTTGCCTCGTCATCAGGGGGTAATATTGACTTGAACTCATTAACCCCACTGTTCTATTCAGCCCGCAGTGACTTCGTATAATGTTAATTTACAATTACGCAATTGATAACCGGAGGTTGGTATTAGACATTATAATGAGATGTGTTGACTGATAATGCAAATACAGTTGCTAATCATATGATATAGTATGCATGCAATACGATCAAACTTTGTTTAAACACTATCTAATATTTATTAATTAGAATTATTGCAATACATTAACTGTCATTGCAAACATTCGTTGAATAATAATCAAAAAAGTATAAATGTATTAAATAGTCAAATCCGACAGAACAAAAATTCATTCAGCTCTACCTTTGCTAATTCTTTTAATTAGAAAAGATACAACCAGCTAAATCGATTAATTAAACATGCATTATACCGTTTATATATAATAACGACGGGATATGTTTTCCTCAAACTATTTCAGCAAAGTAAGCTTTCAAATAGATATAGGATACAATACAATGCAAATAATTTATTGGGCATTAAACATACAGGCTGTTTAAAGTTTGCAAAATATAAACACTGGATGAACAGTATAAGAACATGTTTCTTTGATTAACGTCACTTTCTGCCAGCTAGGACTAATGAACGTCCCAGAGAGAGGGAAACGGATACACAGGACTCTTCTGTAGAGAACTATGGTCCTTGAAAGTGCCCACTGTATAGCTCACTTTATCCTCACACCGACAAACCACTCAAGGAGAGAAGCCATTACTACCAATTTGTTTTTAACGCTTACAGTGCGGAAGGCCGCTTGATCGAACCCGCGGCCTTCCGCACTGAAAGCGGACGCTCTACCACTTGAGCTAACCGGGCGGTTATAAGAACGTGTAAAATGTTAAAAATGAAATTAAGTTTAGCAAGAAGAACAAGATTGTATACTTTTAATAAAGTTCAGAGATGACCTATACCATAGACACATTTGTATCTCTAAATTATTTATTATATACTTATTTATTCATTTATTTATTTTTTATATATGCATTGAAATAAATTATTGTATCTTGTCGCCAATTTGAGCCACTGACTCAGATATTTAGGAACATTTATCTGCTATAAATACTCCCCCGTAGAATAAATGTATATTTGATATACTTTGCTACATTGGTTAAAATATGTTTCCTTTTACTTGAGATGAGAGAAATGAATTTATGTAGAGATGGCCATCAACAAGACTATGGCTTGAAATACTGAGTCCTGAGGTCTTTATAAATAGGGTAAACAAGAAGGAAGTGATATTTGTCCTCTGTCAATTTTTTATGGCAGTCCATACATTTTCTATCTTCTCTGGGAATGTTTAAATATCTGCCATTTTCTATGGCTAAATTATGTGATGACAGTCGAAATCTACTCAATAACATTCGCAGATTGTTGTTTTCAATAATATCTAGAAACTTTTCAATTCCAAAATCGCGTTTGAAGAGGCAATAATATTATAATCGTAATCTGTTAGAGTTACTTATGTCAGAATACCATGATTGATAATACGAATCTAAAAGCCTTTGTTTTATTAGGGAAAACAGAACTGCGTGTTCAAATTGGTTCTGCTTATATTCAGAAAGTCCGGAATTGTCGATAACAGATTTTAAGTGATATGCTCAGTTGTTTGTATATATGCCCGTGACTTTTAAAATTAGACATTTTAAGTCGACACTGTTTTTTTAAAAAAAGGAATATTGAAAGAAAAGAATAAATAAAACACATAACGTTCTCTTTTTTCCGTCAGTCAAAGCATCTTGAACAAGTATATAATAATTGTAAATGGATATTCAGTTATATTACAATTATATTTTTGGCATAAGCAAAAGAAATTCAGACATATGATTTATTGAATTTCAGAGATCAATGCCAAGAAACGGATTTTGATCTATGTATGACAAAGACATGAATTCACCCTGAGGTAAGAACAATATTCTTTAAAGAAGACGTACAGAATGTGCCTTTGTAAATTCCAATGTCTTACTGTTTAGCTTCTGTTGGTTCAATAAGACAGAGTAAATGCTGTTAAAGTACAGTAGAACATAAGGAGCATTCACAAAACCAGACAATGATTAGAAGCGTAGAAATAAAATCAACATTTGAACACAATGAAAACCCTTGTCATATGTCTTTGTGCTTCAGCAGAATCTATTTTTGTAAATTACAGAAATCAATATGTTAACAAATGAGAACGTAGCATGGGAAACATATAACTAAAGTCATGCATTTGAAAGAAAATAGTTATGCACATATATAACTTATACTGAACTTTAAACTATTTATTTTAACTCGATCAAGTTGAAATCCAACTACTTGGTCATGTTTTTAACACTAACACAAACACATACAAAAAACAGATAAGGACTTTAGTTGATATTTGTATAAATAAAAACCTCTATTCTGCTTATGTAATACCCTTCTTCTTGTTTCAAGTATCGCAACCTTTAAGTACTTTTTAAAAAAAAATACATGGAGGTATTATGAGTTCGCAAATTAAGAGTCATTCTGATGTGAAATTGTTTTATTCTGAGAGTGTATTATTTACTAGTCTCTTACATTTCATGTTGCTATATGCCAAGTATATATTTCATTGTACTTGTTTGGCTCATCGGCATTTCATTTCTACAGATCTGAATTTTAAAAAATGTACCATATAAAAAATACTACACTGCTTCTGTGTGATTAACTGTTTATTGAGTTTGGCCCTCAGTCTGTAGATATGTCCTGTATGATAGCATTCCTACCTAATGGTGTGCACTTTGGTGAGTTTTAGTGTGCCGATAATTGGGGGAGTGTTATTGTGCACTTTGAGTGAGTATAACAGATTATCGACGGTTATTAAAACGTGAATATACATCTGGTTCGATCAGTTAATCCATTAAGTTTTATCACAAAGACATCTATCTAAATCTGCACATTTGATATGCCGTCGTTCCAATAATAGTTCCCTTTGGTTTTGGAAAGTGTGTATTTTAAAGGTCTCCATTCTGATCGCATTATGTTTTATCGATGTTTTTATAGACTAGGTTTAAAGCGTTTTGAACTCGGTTTTCAAAACATTTACATGTCGGAGAACATAATTATGGAAGTTTTTGTTAGTTTGTTTATCAGGAATTTAACGTCGCTTTAACAGTATTTCAGTCATATCGCGACGTCCAGATCATTACAGGTGGAGGAAGACCCCGGGGGACCTCTGTACACTATATCAGACACAGAGTGCACCCGGGTAGAACCATCGACCTACCACAAGCCAGGTGGAAGGCTTCCTCACTTGAAAACTCCGAAGTGTTCAGACCATGATGCGAACCCACAGCGGTGATGGGTTGAGAGATTGCAAGTCAATGACCATAACCACTCGGCTACGGAGGTCCATGAAGTTTTTTTTATCAAATCTCTTTCAAAATGGATGATAATCTGTTCAGAAAAATCTTACATCTGAACACCTTAAGATTTTGTCCGAATTTAGCCATGTGCAATCTAGAGACATTGATACTTTATAATGCATTTATGCTGTCGGGTAAAATCAAATACATTAGCTGCAGTATGAAGCTGCAATATGACTGAAAAACGCGTGACGACTTATATATTATATAGTTTTCCTATTATCACATTACTCGCAGAAAATTACGGAAATGTTTAATGCCCAATTCGTTCAGGGAATCGCAGTGGGTCATTACCTCAATCAAATAATTTCTCCCAGTAAAACAAGCGGTAAAGTGTATGGCTAATGAAAGGAGTTGTTGTTTGACTATATAAGGCTTTAGATGTTTCTAATTCCAATATGTCAGATGTTTTAAGAGTTTAATCAATAACTTTGAAATGCAAGTTGCAAAGTCACTAGCGGGCAGATTGCCACACTAAAGTAAAAGTCATATAATATTAATAGCACACATTTCTTTTTATATTGTTTCTACTGCCTTTATCTCTTGATATATCAGTTAAAATCTTAAAATCAAGAATGTAATATCTTCTTTTCTTTATATTCCACTTTTAATCTTGAGGGTCTATGTGCGTGTACGTCTTATAAGGTTATATAATTACTTTATATACATTACAGCCCCGTTGGGATTTCTTCACTTTGAAAAAATGGTTATAGTTAAACATACGTTTCTTCCAAAATTTACAAAAATTATTAAAGCGAAATCTCAGAGTGAATAAGTAAATGGGTAAAGTTGAAAACTTAGAGTGTTAAGTGCTAAAACTCTGATGTACTTCAATTATGCCTTCATCAAACGAAGACAACACATGTATCAAATAAAGTTATTTCATTTTTGTTTTGTTTGATTTACGTCACTTTTTGCCAGCTCGGGCTAATGGACATCCCGGAGAGAAGCGGATACTCAGAACTCTTCTGTAGAGATCTATGGTTCTTTAACGTGCCCAGTGTATAGTACTCAATGATTTTGTGCAGTCTTTATCTTCATAACCCAAGCGTGACCCTGCAGAAATCGATTCAAACATTTTTTCTGGCACGTGAAAAAAAGATCGTATATAAATTTGTTCCAATTGGCTGATCTACGGAAACTTTCTGGTATGGACGAACACCGGATACATGCACTTTAGATGAGTTTAACCAGTTTAACCACTTTACTAACTACTTTATTATTGACTTCAGTCTGATAGTGTCCATAGAAAAGTGCTGGACGTTTCAATGAGTGCTGCAGAAAAAAACAATGGGTACTCTGTGTCACTTAATCTCATCAGATCTTACACTGAAGGTGTTTCTCGTAAGATTATTCCAATAAAGAAATAACTGCACTGTGTTAAAAAAAGGTTTTATCCCCGATATCATTAACATTCTATCAAAGTACAACCTGTAAAT
>JAULCC010551917.1:0-10630 GCA_032358795.1 Nuttallia obscurata
ATGTGTAGCAATGTGATCGTCTGGCTATCAGTGAAATGTATCGGGGAGGTGGTTTAGCGGTACGACACAGGTCACGGTATCGAAATGTCCTTGGTTCAAATCCCGCCTGAACCGTCAGGTTTTTTCTGTGCAGAAAATTAACCCTTCGTGGGCTTCACTCCACCTAGGTGTATAAATGGGTACCTGTGAAGGTGTAAGCCAATGTGCCGAGGCTGCAATCTGTGTCTTCCGACTTACGGCCGACTTACAACCTAATGATGGGGAAAATAATATGTAAAGCACCTTTGAGCGTATGTCCAATATGGAAAAAGGGAGCTATACAAATGTGGTTAAAAAAATATATGAGCAGGCGAAGCTCACGACACAACAGCAATAATTTTTTATTTGTATACATTTAGATAAAATACTGGAAGTAGCAATGTAAGATGTAGCCACAATTTGACCTTGATTCGCAATACGAAATCTTACTGTATCTTATCTAGATGAGAAACGGCCCTTTCTAAATAAATAATTATAGATCTACAATTGTGAATGTGGGACATTGTTTGTTGTTTTTTCTTTCTTTTTAATGCAAAGAATTAATGTTTTAATGATGTAGGTGTTACGCCATCTGACATACATTATTCAGCACATATAAATCTTTTTTTGTTGATCTATTGTTCAACTCAGAAAAAAACACTCCATGATATAAACAATAACTGGATCAACAGAAAAATGTCATTTACAATTCACGTTACCTGTCAAGGTGATACACCAAGAACATATTTCTGAAACAGGGAAATTCATTACTGCGGTTAGTCATTTTAGCTAAATAACTGAAATGGACTTTCCCAGATTCGAACTTGGCCCTGTCCATTAACCTTTTTCGGGGGTTCTTAAAACAATATTGTTTTCAAAGGGCGTACTTGTTTGACCTACATCTTCTCTGAGTCTACATGTATTTTGTTTCAGCAATGTTGTGGAAACTGGATAGTGCCAGAAATTTTGTGTATCTTCATTTTGACGTGACAACCTAATGACAATACCTTTCAAACTTTATTTGATTAGCGCCAATGGCTTGCATAAAAATTTTCCCCTTGTGGTCGACCTAACACTCTTCTTTTTTCTTAAATCTTTGTCATTTTTATTATGCGTATGAAACTTTTTTAGGTATATGTGAAGCTTTATTTTCGATATTATGTTTTTTCCGATTACAATCCCGATTGCAATGCCAATTACAAGACCGACTGCAAGAAATTCTTTTGTTTTTCAATTATTTAAAAGCATGGTATTTCTCATCATTCAAATCAATAATCTCATCACTTGTATATTTCATATTAGACAATTAAAAAATAGTGTTCAAACTAATAAACGAACAAAAACACTGGCGATACACGAAGACGCATATAAAGTGTATGTCAATCAATTAAATATCTACAATATCAATTCAGTAATCATCATGTGCATGTGTGTACATACTGTTTGAGTGAAAGTTGTTTGCATGCATATTAAGTATTTCGTCGTCCATTTGGGCAACATTTAAAACAATAGCTGCCATTTCTACATGCCTATTACATAGTTAAGGCTTGTGTATCCGTGTAATATATATATGAGAGTGGACAGGATATACATGTTATAACATCTATTACGTAAGGTCCTCTCGCTCTCTGGCTATATGGTCAAGTAACTTTTTTAATAGATGACATGTTTCATAGAACTCGCCCCAGATAAACTGCCAGATGATGGCAGTGTTGGCATAATAATAACAATGCACCGCAATAGCTTTATATCTACCTGTATGTACTAATAGTTCAAATGTAAAAAAAACAACAAATTGGAAATGTATGTATAAATTCATTCAGGTAAGCGTATGTACTTAATAGATTGCGCACATGTATAATTGGGGGAAATGTAGATTCCATATATAGACCATAGGCAAACCCTACGGTCTCTACGATCTGTTAATTAGATATTATTGTTTACCGGGAATTTACACCAATACCTAGCGGTCATAACAGATATGTTACTTGTATCGCGAAAACAAAAAAACATCGTTGTATTTGACACAGCGTAAGAAAATATAGTTCCGTAAAGAGATACTCGTTCCGATAACCGCAGGGCCCACGGACAGTTAGTGAATACTCGTTGTTAACATGTGTTGTTGCGTCAAGCAGATCGTTAATTAATAACTTGTCACGCGACAAGTAACATATAGATATAGCCTTCATGACGGAAGCCCCCACTATGCTTCCCTCTTATTAGCGGTTTTTCTGAGATATACTTTTGAACATTAATTATCAAAATATAAATTGGCAACGAATGACCAGCAAATATAAGTGTAAATCGAACAATTATAAAGAATCTCTTAAAACATTCCAATATAAGAAGTATCTTGTGCACGTGGCTAACCTAGTGAAAACGCCTTGTATGTTTTCTATGAGTGTGCCAATCATACAACTCATTGGCACAGTCTTCAGGATGCTTTATAATTCATTTAAACTGAAAAAAGGAACTACATATCTTTCATTTCGGCGGTTCAAAATATCCCAGTTGCATTATGGGAAGAGTTTGAGTCCTCCTGAAATATCGCTCACTAAAGCAAGGGGGCTCATTAGCCCATTGCTAAAAACAAATGTTCAGGTTGCATTTTTCTTGCTTCAGTAATTTTTTTAACTATGTGCATTCATTCGTCTAAAGTCATTCAATTTACATATTTATTTTTTGTGGCTACATTTATGTAGGTTTACTTCATATTGAGAATTACATTTTAAAAAATGGTAATCGCTCACTAAATGTTTTTCATATCTTTATTTAAAAATTCCTTCTGTATTAGGTCTAAACTTAAATGCAGACTTGTATCATTATTTCTTTGTCATAGGATCATTATTATCGAATGCCTTACTTGAGAACTGGGATCAACGATCACTGAAACTTATCTAATCAGCTGAAAAAGAATCTTAATAGGGGAAGGGCCGTTACCCATTTGAAGTACTTTTGGTCACACCCACTTTTTCTCTAGTACATTAGAAAACAGGCCAAACTTTCTTTATTAATTCCTCTCTATTCTCTTTACAAAATTATATTTTCCGTTGTTTTGTTTAAAACGTTTTTCTATCACTTTATTGTAAGATTTGATTATGACTAGATTGTTACTCATTTTTTCCAAATATATACATTCTTTGTACATTGCTATTTTCCGCACCAAAACAACACATTGATAATGGTGTTTTAACAGTGTTTTATTTTGGTCTGTGCTTATATGTATTTGTGTAAGTTTTGTATAAGAAACTTTACACGGGAGAGGTCAGACATTGCCCATTCTTTGTAATTAGAATATTATTAAAAGTATTAAAACTTTAAAAAAATTTGTGAAGTTTTGCTTTATTGCTGGTGAGAGATCTTTGTTAAAAAGATGACCACTATCGAGAGTTGGCAACGTATAAATGTACGCTTATGGGTTGTGGGTTCGATACACGGCCGAGTTAAACTTAAGACTTTTAAATTGGTAGTAATGGCTTTTCCTCCTTGGCGCTGAGATGTGGGGTTAGGATAACAAATGGTAATGGTTCAGTCCCATATACCAGTCTTATACACTGGACACGTAAAAGAACCAGAAATTGCTTTTGAAGGGCACCCGCTTCAATGTAGATCTATCCGGGACACACGTTTATCCCAGATGGCATACACTAACGTTGAATTAACAAAACCTTAAAGTTGTTCTCATTTATTTTGTACTGTATGAAAATATGCAGTATTTCTTCCGTGTAAGAGCAGCAGAAAGGAAAGAACAATACATTTTCGATACATTTAGATCGTTAGTCTCCATTTGCATATGTATAAATTTCATTTTGTAATTTTCAGTCCAACCACCACGAAGGCAAATCCAGCATCCTCCCATTTTAACCCGACCTCCTACATCAGCATATGGACAAAATCCATCACAATCCAAAACAACAACCTCAACAACACAAGAGCCACCGGAAGTTGACGATGATATGCCAATCAGATATAATGGATATAATACTTATAACAACTATGACTTTTACGATCCGCTGTACAATATGGGTTTCTTTGGAAACGCCAGAGGTTACAATAGTGGAGGAACTTCTTCCGAGGTAGAAGATGAAGGCGTAACAACAACTGACAGACCGCTACCTGGAAACTGGCGCGTGCAGCGACCTAATTATAGAAATAACAACAACAACAACGTGGCGGTTGTGGCAACTAACCCTACAACGGCTAAACCAACGACGCCAGAAACGGAATTAGAGTCAGAAGAAGCTGCTCCAGGTTCCGCGGCTTCCGTGTCTGGCTCCGGCTCTGCTACCTCTTCTGAGTCTGGTTCTGCTTCCGCTGCTGGTTCCGGCTCTGCTTCCTCTTCTGAGTCCGGCTCTTCTTCAGCTTCTGGGTCAGGAACTGTTTCCGCTTCCGGTACATCATCTGCCTCTGCTGGAGGTTTTTGTTTTTGTTCTCCGTTACGTAGATGTCCATATGGTTCAACACAAAGAGGTGGATTTTGTTGGAACCTTCTGTCTTTCTTAACGAATACAATTTTCCGTCGATGTTGCTACCGACCGTCCATGGCCAAATGGCTTTTCACGTGATATGCAAGTTGCGATCTTTTCTGAAATGGAACTTTGCCTTTAAAACAACTTAGTTTGGTTTTGTAATCAAGATTTAGTTGGTTTCAACGCTAGCAAGTGACACAAACACTGAAGAACCACATACTCGTATATATTTTTACATGGTTAAAAGAGTATCAATGCATCTTTTTCAAACAATTTCCACAAGTTGTTCATTCAAATCGATTATTTGATATGCTTTGTGCTAAAGGTGAAATATATTGACAAAACTTGGGCGAAATAAAACCATATTTGCAAATATATCTGATTTTAGATGGAACATTTTAAAGATATGTAAGGTTTCACAATCATTATTTTTTTCCTTTAGGAAAAAATAGATCATTTGTATGATTTTATTTTAATATCAACGAAAAGCTTTAGATTGTTTATTACATTTACTTTCATATACAGACACAGGGCCCTTTTTTTTCGCAGAAAAGCATTTTACGCATGTTTTTGTTTATATAGCAAAAACAATTACACATTTGATTTTTATTTTCATCTTTTCACATTTGTAGCATATGTAATTGAATAACATAATGTAAGTGACTTTATTATCTATGACCGTCTTGATATTGTTTAACCGCGAATTGTTGTACATGTATATAACGTTATTTCACCCAACAGTTTGTATATACAATTCTGTTATTTATATTCAATGTCAATATGTCCTTATATTTTGGAGACCTCAGTGCGTCCTGTATTGTTACTTGTAGACCGATCTCATAGTTTAAACAACTTTAGCTTTGTAACTCTCGGTTAACATCTATAATGGCTTGATAAAGTAAAGAAGACTTACTCGATACCTCATTGTTGATATTTTATTCTATTTTCGTTTTTGCAATTATCTCAAAGCAATTCTTCTACTTACGAGACATTATATTTGATGAAATACGGCGGTATGGCTTGATAAAGACCAGGAGTCAAAGCTTGATAAGTATGGTGGTACGGCTTGATAAAGACCAGGAGTCAAAGCTTGATAAGTATGGTGGTATGGCTTGGTAAAGACCAGGAGTCAAAGCTTGATAAGTATGGTGCTATGGCTTGATAAAGACCAGGAGTCAAAGCTTGATAAGTATGGGGGGATGACTTGATAAAGTACGGAGGCCAAAGCTTGATACGTATGGGGGTGACTTGATAAAGTACGGGGGCATGGCAAATACATACCTCATTAAGCGTAGCTTAAGATTTACTATATATATTCATGTGTTTGTTTAAAAACAAAAAAACGTTGGCCGTTTGTGTTCGTTTCTTTGGTCAGATATCTGTAAAGGTCAAACCGCTTGACACCCACTTAGTAGCAACTACAGTCTAGTTTTATTGTTTTACCTCAAGTGACTACGGCCGAAATCAAATCGAACTGACGCACGAGCGAGTCGATGACTTATGTCTAAGATCGTTCTTTTTACGTTTTAGTTATATTCTTCTCGAAAGAGACAATTCATAACTACTGGCAAAACGGTTATTTTCAAATGGTGTGTAACACTATTCAATAAGTCAAGATTTTCAAAAAGGAAAAGGAACTTAAACCCTTAACCTGCTGAAAAAATGTCGTCTTCTTAAACTGTCGTCTGTCTGGATTTGTAATTCATCAGAATCGCCCAATGTTTGGAGAAACAATTGGCTGACGTCTAATCTAGATCCAAGCTGTTTGCAAATTCTATCACGGTCGCCCATAGCAGACTAAAGGTTAAACAACATTTACCATCTTTTGAACGAAGAAAACTGGTCTACATTTGGAGAAGATTCGTTTAGTGGCGTCATAGATTTCGTTGAAAGCCTATGGCTTGAAGAAACCCTTTCGAGTTCGCTTCCTGGTTAGAACAAGTACTTGGTATCAAATGAAGGTCATGAGAAAGGTCCTCTTGGGGGCTCGAACCCACAACCTCTTAGCGCAAGGCGGACACAATATCCATTACATCAAACGTCATGATTTCATGTTGAAAAGTTGTCCGTTTCTTGCGGAGATGCTTTTTTACTGAAATGATCAGTATGAATGACGTTTTGGCGAGTAGGCTTGACAGACGTTTTATCACATGACTTTGCTTTTTCCGGTGTAATTTAATCATCACGTATTTTCTTATACAAACAACACGTTACATATAAGAACCGATCACGTCACAAAATCAATGAGAAAAATCTTATTAACCTCTTGTTGTATTGTCAGATTCGTTTTCACTTTATATAATTTTTTATTAGACTTGTCCTGGAACCTTTATTAAGCTCGCCAGAGACTGGCTTATAAATTTTCCTGGATTCGTCTAATAAAATTTCATATAAAATGAAAACTCATCAGATATCCTCTATTTACAAAACAGAATGCAACAAATTGTTTTCTTTATGACCTTCGTTCACCAAATCTTGAGAAGCGCACGTTTGTCGATTTTTACAGAACTTGGTACATGTAAAACATGTAAAACATTAGTTGACATTTACATTATTTTTGTTTAGGGTTCAGTTGTTAGACATTGAAAGACAATTAGATTTCTAATGCAGCATGTTGCATTATACGCTTCATATGTGGTGTTTTATATATGATAATAGAAAGCTTGTTATAACATAATTGTGGATGTCAATACATGTGTTTATTGAAAATGAAATATACTTAATGCATTAGGCGCAGAATGAAAAACAGTTTACCAGTTCATGTTATCTCTGTGTGTTTCGTTCAATCTGTTTTCTTGTCTTTTTTTTTGTCTGCCAGTCTGTCTCAGTATATGTATTAACCTATCGCTCTATCTCTGTCTTTTCATTTTCTCTGTTTCTCTGTCACTGTCTGCTTCTGTGTGTCACAGTCTCTATTTTTGTCTTTGTCTGTATTTCTGTATGTCTGTCCCATCCACGTCATATCTCTCAATGCCTCTCAGTCTCTGTAAGTTCCTCTCTGTGTGGTGTGTTTGTCCTTCTTTCTTTTACTATCTCTCTCTCTCTCTATCTTTGTCTCTGTCTGTGTTTTTGTATGTCTGTCCAACCCACGTTATGCATCTCAATGTCTCTCAGTCCATGTAAGTTTAATGTCTCTCAATCCATGTAAGTTTCTCCCTGTGTGCTGTGTATGTCTCTCTCTCTCTCCCTCTCTCTCTCTCTCTCTCTGTGAATCTGACTATATGTCTATGTACTTCTCCTTCTCTGTGTATCGTTCCCTCTGTGTCTCTTTCTCTCTCTTTCTCTCTCTCTCTCTCTCTCTCTCTTTAACATGTGTTGTGGTGGAGGAAAAGACCATTGCCGTGAAGTCATGGAAGTTAAATGTCAACGTAGCTAAGTATTTATTGGCAAGTCAACAAGATATGAATAAAGCTATTTACATTGCTTCAAATATGGCAAAAAAAGATGTGTGGTTAAGGACTGAAGTACTAGATACTCATAAAATACGAGGTCACCTATTTCCCCATCATCTGACATTTATTACTTTTGTAACAATATTTGTATCATTACCACAACAATAAAATTCTTTATTTTAAATATCAATCTTCCTTGTTACTCAATGTCCAGAACAGTCCAGTATCATTGTTTCCTCTTCTCACGTAATCTCAATCAAGCGCAACCACTCGGACATTCCTGACAAGCTTTTGATAATCACCATCTTGTGTTCGAACGATAAATATCCAGACGGCACCCCCGCATTCGAAAGTAGGTTTTAGTATTCCCCTTTGCTGGAGTCTGGTAAATACAGGCCATTCATCCTGGCAAGCTCAGAATACAGTACTTTTTGTTTGCACTCTCAAAAAGTGCCGAGGTGATCCGAATTTATTTTAACCACAACTATGGAATGCCTTTACTGCCTTTGTAAACGACTTTATCAGCAAAAGTAAAGCCTTCATGTCGTCTATATAAAAACTCTCATGATTTCATGCAAACTGTGAACTAAGTGAATAAAGAAATTTCTATTGTTTTACCAGGGGCGTAGTTATATGCATACCGAAATACGCACGCGCGTATCATTGTTTTCTACTTACTTAATACGCACGCGCGTAGCATTGTTTTCTACTTACTTAATCTATACTATCAAATAAACGAACTGATTTGTCTAACCGATTTGTCGACCTTACGGTGTATTGTCTGACCGAGTAACCAATCATATATTAAGAGTTCAAAATGAAATTGTGTAGTTTTCTCTCAGGTACGTACGAAATCCAGTAGTTTGAACCTTGCCTCTTCTAAAAATCTAGACTTATATACGCCATTTGAAAATTACCGATATTACAGCTACATACTTTTCCTGGGTGAATAAAGAGTATGTTTGTCAAAAGGTGTTTTTAAATGTCTCTTTAGTGGATTAATTGCGTTTGAAATTATCGCTAAACGAAATTTCAAAATAATCTTATGCAAACAGTATCGATTCGCGCATGCACCAGTCCCATTTGATACCGTAATATCTTTGGACATGAATGTAGTATATATACTCTATATTTCTGCTTTGGACAAACGATATCAAATTCATAGTTAGCCAGACGTTACTTTTTCTTTTTTTAATTTGGAACAACAGCGTATATCTAGCATGCAGTGTTATTTGAAAAATATTGTGTTCCTTAGATAAATAGTATTAAACATTAGGAAGAAAGACTCCCTGGATAGACATGAGACTTCAGAGATTCAGCTCAATTTAAAGTATTGGTTTTGTTATAATTCCAAATAATTTTCAAATGTTATTTGGTAATTTCATAAACATTATATTGTTGCAAGGATTGTAGAATTGTCTTTTATCTCTTGAGTATTTTTAATTGAATTACCCGCGCAAGCGCTGGTCCTATTCTAGTACTGTATTTATCAAAAGATCAACTTCAAACACTTATTTGAATACACCACAGGGGCGTGGCTGCACCCTTTTTAAGATACGCATCTTGACGGGTGGGGATGTCTCAGCAATAAGAACTATGCGGGGGTCGGAGAGGGGGGAGGAGAAATGAATGGAGGATATGAGGGTCTGGGCGAGAGGGTTTTCGGGACTAGGACACGGAGGCTGGGTGTTTTGGGCACAAGGAAGCGTCGGAGGCCAGAAAGAGTCAGGTGGGAGTTACGCAAAGCTCGGGGAGGGGAGGAAATGGGTCTTGGAGGTCTGTGAGATGGGGGTCTGTACGGGGCATGGGAAGGAAAAAGGTACCGATTTAGAAAATCAAAACATCTTGTATAGCTATATTCTGCTTTTTAATAGAATATATAACACTTCATTTCATATAGCGTTGCTTATACAATTTAACGGTCATTCTACAGTATCTGCATATAATGCCATACTATCAAAAAACCACCATATATAACCAAAACAACACTGCATCTCATGAAAATATTAGCATGCATGTTAAATTAAATATATGCCTAATATTCACGAAAAATACTGCGAATAATACAATACAATATGATACTTGACAGTACAAGTGTTCCATACGCAACTATGTAAATCAGTTGAACGTCAAATTTGAATATTTAAAGCCTGGATATCTCACCGATTACAGGCACAGAAGCAAGTTTGCTCAACTTTAGCATTACACAGGTTGTCAAGCATGGTGGTCATTATTTATGATATTAACCAATGTTGATAAGAATACGTGAGTAATAAAAATCCCGCCGCTGATATATTTAACGTCATTCTTTTGTTAAGTACGAGGAGTTGATTTGTTATTATTTTGTTTATTTGACTTTAACTCACATTGACTTAGTTCAAGTAATATGGCGTCTTCTCCAGCTTTTCTTAGCGAAGGGACGACAACTCTTGGAAGGATGTTGAATCAAACGTGGAAGCCATTGAACATTTACTATATAAAGTGTATTCCCTTTGCCACCAAATGAGAAAGTTAGCTGTATTATAAACCACAACAGTGTGTCACACGACTCACACCAAATAGATCAGTCTGACTAAAGTACACGATCCGAAAAGGAAGGTCTGAGGACGATCAATGTCTCGTCCATTCTTGATGGATAGAATTTCCGATATCGAGTATTATATATCAGCCTGTAATCAGTGTAGCAATACCACGTGACTGTGACGTCAAAACATGCATCAAAACCAAGACAAAAACTGTAAACATTTGCTC
>JAULCC010552139.1:0-10629 GCA_032358795.1 Nuttallia obscurata
ATTCACAAAGTCAGTGAACTAGCAAGAGTTCCATACAAGGATGTGTATACAGCATGGTCATGTGTACTGCATACCCCTGTTTGAAGGAAAACTACTACGAAACCTACTTTTGGTGCATAGCATGTAGCAAAATTGTTGTTTAAGTTGTTGCACAATATCTGTCATACTTACATCAATTGTCAGTTTCTATGAGCATGAGTTATTTGTGGAAAATTAAACATCTTGTTTTGCCGTCAAGTCACTGATAATATCATGAAGCGTCTCTCTAAACAAAACAAGGAAAGTAACTCTGTTGAATTCAGAACAGAAAGAAGATACAAAATTGTCCAATACTATGAATGATTTTCATGTGAGGTGTTATCTTTTCAATACCACTTATTGCAGTTCAGGTATTTAGGATAAAAAAAATGTTGTCCGCATAATTTTATATCTGTGTTATCTACAAAAAAGTTATACCTGAAGACAGCTAGTGAAGCAGAGTTCTCACTCTTTTCATCATATTACACATACATGTCATCACCTGGCTTGATTGTTTTTTAATTTTTGACAGACATTTAATTGAGACTTGTATAAAGTACATAGTCAGGTGAGACAAAATACTACTTAAGGTATTTCAAAGTTTTCAATTATAAAACGATTCAATTAGTCAAAATTAGTCAAACAACAGCAGGTGTAATGTACTAAAAGTATCAACCATGACAAATTAAATGGTGAAAGGATGCAAGATGATATATAGTTATATATCGTGTAAAATAGTCGTTGCTCAAAATTAAGGATTGTCTAAGTCTCCCCAAAACAGAAATGGGGACTGTCTGATTTTGCTGCTGAGAAGCTCTGGTGTTTACTTCACAATTTGAACATTTCATTGAATAACAGGGAAAGAAATGTGCACAGAATACAGAACCATGTGTGGTAACTAGAAAGTTTTTCATGTTACATGAAACCAGAAAAACATGACAAACATCAACTAATAACATTTTAAAAATCAATACTATAATGTACATGACGGAGAGTGTTTTACTATCTAACCCTTAGTCTGCTAAGTGTGACTGTGATAGACTTTGCAAACAGATTGGATCCAGATTAGACACTGAGTAAATTTAATTGTTTCTCCAATTATTGGATTAATCCGATGAACTTTAAAATCCAGGCAGACAACAGTTTAAGCAGATGACATTTTTTCAGCAGGCTAAAGGTTAATGAAGAGTTTGAACCTAGTGTGTAAACAAGTTTGATCTAAAGATAACAACAGTTTCCCTTAGGTTAAATCATATTTCCAATAATATTTTTAAAAGTTCTTTCATAAAGTTTTTTCACAATATCTTGTTCTATGGGTGCTTTAAAACTGAAATAGAAAAAGAAAAGGAAAAGCTTTACTCTCAATGACTGAATTTAAACTTATTCTCATGGCAAACAAGGCTTGTTGTTTCTGCTTTATGCCACTGGCTTAATGCTTATATTCAGCTATTCAGTTAGTTAGTTATATTGAAATGCATGGAGGGATCTTAATATGTCACTTCAGCAGGTTAAGGGTTTATCTATATCCCTAGTTATGAAATGTTTAGTTTTGATGATTGGAATTCAATGACGTTTGTATAATATGAAACATTTTAGATAATATTCTTCCAGTATCTCTGTAGACACTTTGTCTTTATTTCTGAAGAAACCTTGGAGTTAAGCAATTGTTTATATGACTTGGAGAGAGTTTTACATGTGGGATGATCATAAGTTCAGTGAAAGTCTCATTATATCCATTGAAGGCCTTGATATTTTGTAGTGATTTTGTCCATCCCATATTATTGATTAGTCCAATATTTAGAGTAAAACTTTCTATTGGCTAACTATGCAACCTTCAGCAAATAACATCTAGCAAACGACATCTCTAAGTGCAATTTGATCTCACTCTGCTCTGATTTCAATTCCCAGTCGATATTCATCTTCAGGCTTGGAATTCACCAACCTGTTCTTAGACTTGAAACTCAAGCATAATCTCTAAACCTTTTTTCTGGCTCCCAGCATCTACCATTCTTGCAAAAGCTGAGAGTGTTGGAGATTATTCTTGAGTTTCAAGTCTAAGATTCCCAAAATTAGATATGCAGGTAATATAGCTGGAAATACCTCTTCTAACATTTTTGCTTCCTCTTTTATTTCCAGAGATCAATGGTGAATATTCAGGAATGGTGTAAGTATGTCAATTAATAACAGAGCTCTGAAAATTGCCAATCCCTTTTCCTCAAGAATCAAGAAATCTCATGCAATCATGTCATTGTTGTCAAGATGCATTTTAATGCTGTTACTAGAAGCCAGTATTGTAAATGTCGTTCCTGTAATTACATGTTTTTCATAGATATTGTGGTACATGTCACAAGAAAACTTGAGCTTTAAGAGTAGGGAAACAAATATCAATAGTTTTCAAATCTCCATGAATGCATAACTCAAATGATTATTCCTTACAATTATAAAGGTTATCTAATGCATGCAGGTTACCGAGCTAGAAAATACTTATCTGCCGGATTAATTTGGTCAACAAGGCTGTTCTTTGTGTTTTTATTAGCTCACCTGTGCCAAAGGCTCGTGGTGACCTATTGTGACTGGATTTTGACTGTCGTCTGATGTCTGTTGTCTGTTGTCAACATTTGCTTCCAACGACATCTTCTCCTTAGCTGCTAAGCATATTTTAATCAAACTTTACAGGAGTGATCCTTAGCTTGTCCCCTTTCAAAGTTGTTCAAAGAATTAGATTCTATGCAGAACTCTGGTTGCCTTGGCAACAGAAAGGAAATTCTTCAAAATCCTTCTGCTCCAAAACTACTAGCTAGATTTGAAAATAATTTGGTATGTGTGTTCTTGGGTGACCCTCTACAAAGATTGTTCAAATTATTTTGATCAGTGAAATAATCCGCCAGGTGGCACAGTCGGTTTTCCTTGTATGTATTTAGTGAAAACTTAAATAATCTTCTTTTCTAAAACAAGTGGCCAGATTTGAAAATAATTTGGCATAAGTGTTCCTTGGGTTATCATCCAAAAGACTGTTAAAATCATTTTTATCAGAAAAAAACATGGCCATCAGGGGGTGGAGTCAGTTTTCCTGATATGTTTATAGTGAAAACTTTAATTATCTTCTCCAAAACTAGTGACCAGATTTGAAAATGATTTAAAATATATAGATATTCCTTGAGTGACATCATTTATCATCTCCTCCGAAACCATTAATGCTAGAGCTAAGATATTAGCATTTATATTCTTATTTGGGGAAACTTTTCCCTGCATGTTTATAAAAGCAATAATGGCTACCATCTTCAGGTGAGTGCCTCTAGGGCCATCATGGCTCTCCTGTTTGCTTTATAATCTTAGTGACCTAGCCAGTATTTTGTAATTCTGTTGAGCCATTGCAATATTATATTAAACGAAGATAAAAATTGAAATGTGTTCTGATGGTGCATAAACAATTAAATAGATAAGGTTTGATAAACACCACTTAATCATTCTAGAATTTATTTTGTTTTATATAAAATATCCTCTTCTGCATAGGACTATGATACATTTGTAGAGTTAAATATATATATTTACACAGCTGAAATGAATTACTTTAGTAACTTACAACTTTATTATATTCAAGTTGATTCCATTATGTTGAAATTAAAGCTTAATGAACACTTTCATGTTCATTCCTGAGTAGAACAAGTACTTGGTGTTTTATGAAAGTCATGAGAGAGTTTCCCTTCGGTGTTGAAATCTATAATTTTTTAGCACAGGGCTAACACCGTATCCACTATACCCCCAAATTATTGTGTCATTGTTATTTGCACTAAACATTTGATTTCATAAAAATTAAGCAATACACTTGAATATGCTTGTTTAATTAAATTACAGTTGATAATAAGACAGAAAAATTGCCTACATTTCAGTGTCCAAAAATGAAACCCACTTGAAGGCGGAAAACTTCTCATTCATGCGTCGAGCCATTGGCGTAGAAAAGGGAGAAGTCGTAAGACATGCATCAGCATCTCGAGGGCGTGCATCTTTAGATGTTAGCAAAAGGAAGAAAAAAATTGTATACCCAGGACGGCAAGGAGATCTTATTCATGATGATGGTGACCCACTGTATGACAAGCCAGAAGTGGTGATTGAAAGGGATTCTGATGACTTTCTTGCTCCTATCATAGCTGCAGCAGAAGGAGGGAGTGATCTACCCCCTGTAAGGTTTGATACTTCCTGCTCGCCTAGGAAAGTAGGACGGCCACCAAAACAAGAGAAACAGGAACTAAAGAGCATAAAGAAAGAGAAAATTGAGACAATGCATCCATCCAATGAGGCAGTTATTGTTACTCCACCCAAGAAAGTTAAAGTAAAAGCAACTGCTAGGAAAAGCACTACCCAGAAGCCTTTTAAAAAGTAAGAGAATCATGACTTTGAAGGGAAACATGTTTATATTTTCAGGGTCAGTGATAATAAAATATTCTTTAGCATGGACTTATTCTCAGATTCCATACCCTTTAGATTGGGTAGTACAATTACGTTACTTTTCAGCTCATGAAATATTGAAGCTTGGGCTTGTGAAAGAGTCCACACTCAGAAAATTTGATTATCTCGGAAAAGTTTCTTAAAAGTCAGAAAATGTTTTTTCCAGGCACTGAACAACATAAATATACCAGATGTGACAAATAATTTGACTCCTGGAAAGGTGTCAATATTGAGACTCATATTGATAACTAGGGTAAAATGATGTTTGACTGTCTTTAATTAAGGCATTTTTTGTTATGTTTATTGCCTGTCTTGATTGGGGATTAAGATATAATACACTGTTCTGATTAACTTACTGTTGCATGCATGTTTATAGCAATCTGCAGAGATATCAAGCTAGATGTTATTACTGCCCCATGATGTGATGTCAGATGGGTATTAAGGATTAACAACAGGCAGTACAACTTGTGAAAATGCCAATATTGGAAACCACAAATGCATCACTTTCCTTTCATTTATCTGTATGATACAGGCTAAAAAAAAATATATATGGCCAAGTGGAAAACCTGGAAGTCCCTGATAAATATTTGAATATAAGCTTTGTATAGTTTGATGTGAAAATTTATAATAGCAGGAGTTTAAATTCAGACAAAAACTGGATTATGAGTATTACTGACAAATATTTAGTGAATAAATTTTTTTTTTCGGTGTTAAATTTGTAAAATTTACTATATTTGTTGGATGAAGTTAAAGCAGGAAACATGTAATTTAGATTTTCAAACAGTGTAGACTAATCAAGTGTGGTCATCATAGATTCATATGAGCATCGTCTGTAATGTATGCCTTTTTTAAAAGTTTATAAATTTATAAAGATTTCCTATAAAGACTTATTGTGTAAGGCAACTGGAATAAAACAATATGAACTTTATAGGTTGAATTTCTAATTGCATGTAATTTGGATTGCTTTTGATTTGCAGACCAATTCCGTACAGTGGTACAGAGACCCTGTGTACAGTGAAGTGTCCTGGGCTGGAGGGAATGGCACCAAGTTTGATGTGTAAACAATGTATGTGTCTCTTCCACCACGAGTGTGTCAACTTCTATGATATGGATGAGGACTTTTGTTGTCTTGTAAGTCAAAGTGTCCAATTGTCCCAACCTGGCCCATTCATGATCTGACATTGTCCAACATGTCATGGCACAGCCAGTCCAATAGTAAATGCCAAGGGAAACATGGAACAATTTATAGTTAATTATTCAGTCAATGTAAGACCTTATGTACTCACTCTGGCCTCGGTACCACACACTGGTAAAGGTGGTGTGTGCAAGTGCATGAATAACAAAATAGCTTAATAATAATTGGTGGAATAGTTCAGTTGGCTGTTTTTATGGACTTTTTCTTGTTTTGCTCAGGTACTCATCATAGCTTTTTAGTTGGATGGAAAATATACTTGGATCTTTTACCAGTTAACTTTGGTTGGTTACTAAACCTTTGATAACTTTCAAAATTAAATATATAATGTGCAGAGCAATTATTTTCAGACATGTCAAAGAACTAGATTACAGTAAGTTTAACACAGCATATCCATCAAAGAGAATACCGGTATCCTGTAAACAAAATTCTTTTTAAATTTTTTACCAGGTCTGAGATTTTGTACCCAAAAGGTTTTGGAACACAGTATTTACTTTTGGATGTCATCGCATTAAATTGCCAAGTACTTTGATTTAACTGTTTTATTTATTCTTATGAATTTACAGAGATGTAAAGAGGAAAAATCCGAGATTGATTCACTCACAGATCAACCGTATGCCATGGGACTACCCATGTCTGTTGCAGGGAATGATTTTGATCAAACAAGCATTGTGAAATCCATGGCTTCTCATCAGCTGTCAAATATTGGCATGGGGATGAAGAGCAATCTATCAACACATTTCAATTCAGTTTATCCTCCCTGGTCAATTTCCCCTGTAGGCGGAAGTAAACCTCTTTTTCTCAGTCGTACCAGCAGCCCAAGGCAGAATGTTGTGTACAGTAGATTGCCTCTACCAATGACTTCCACTTCTTCTGCAAGTATGAATGGTTCTCTAGGTAAATCAAAGTTTCAAGAGATCAAACCTTTGGTGAAGGTAAAAGAGGAGCCAAAGGATGATTCTTTTGATGCAGCTAAAGGTGGCCAAGCCAGTGTTGAGGCTTTAGGCTCTCTGAAGACTATTTTGAATGCAAGGAATTCTTTTTCACCTAACTCAGCTAATGATTTGCGGGAACAGGAGCGTTTAAACAGATCTCATGAAATGCATGGAATGCATTCACATTCATCTGGAAAGGCATCAGCTCCAGCCATGATGTCCCTAATTAACAAAAGAAATGGGTCGAAAAAAATGACACCTGATTATAGTCCTGGCCCTGTGAACCTAATATCAGACACTCCGCTACAACTTTCGCAGAACTCTGGGTACAGACTTGTACCTATTGGTCCGCCAGTGTCCTTGCCAAACTTACCATTCCAACCTATACGGCTACCAGGAATGACAGTTCAAGGTCTCATGCCGGTAACAAACCTACCACCACCGATTCAGTCTCTAGCATCACCAAAAAGTGCCAATTATCAACAAAATATCACTGACTTACAAAAAAATACTACGATGCAAAGTCGAACAAATGCTTCTATGACACTGTCGTCTTTGTCAAACATGGTCTCTAAAGTTGGATCACAGGATAAAGCTGTCACATCATTTCTATCTGGCCTTCCATCACGAATGGAGTCCAAGGAGAGTACCCCTGCTCGATTTGTTATTGACGGGGCTACAATTGGCGCCCCTGAAAGCGGACAACTGCTTACACTCCCAGCAGCGATTAGTAAAAAATTGACATTAAATAAACCACTAGTGTTAAAAATTAAAAATCGTCAAATTAATGTTCCTCCATCAGGATTTTTCCAGTCATCAGATGGAGTAAAAGTGTTTCTTCCACCAAACACTTTTCCTACAGCAGATGAAGAAGCTGAGAGTTCTAAAGATGGGGAAAAGTCATTGGAATCAGACAGTCTTCCAAAACTACCTAGCTTAACAGACAATTCAGGGACCACACAAAAAATAGATAAAAAAAAGTTAAGTGATAGTGTTAAGCCAAGTGGTGATAGTGAAAATCCAAGTGGAGAGAAAGTAAATCCAAGTGAAAACACTGAGTTAAAGGATATTCAGTGTAAGGCAATCAGTATTGAGATCAGTGAATCAAGTAGAACTAAATCAGACATACGAAACTCTAAACACTACAATAAATGCTGTTTGATACAGAAACTTCATGGCGGATATGACTGCATGCTTGAAGTTTTCAGATTCCTGAAGATGAAGGAGTTGCTAGCGTAAGTCTAAATTTATAACCTCTAGAATTAAAATCTTAGAACAGAAATATTTAATTTAAGATTGCAGAGGAATAAGCCAGATAGTTATATATAGCAATAAACTATGTGTAATAATATATACTTATAAACTAGGTGTCTGAAAAGAAACATGTTACTTAACCCTTAGCATGCTGAAAAAAGTGTCGTCTGCTTAAACTGTTGTCTGCCTAGATCTTAAAATTCATCAGAATCACCCAAAATTTGGAGAAACAAATGGCTGAGTGTCAAACTGCTTGGATCCGGATAAGACCCGAGTTACTTGGCATCTAATCTGGATCCAAGCTGTTTGCATATTCTATCAGGGTCTCTTTCAACAGGCTAAAGGTTGATCAGTACAAATTAATTTTTTTATATAAAAAAGCTTGGATGCAATCACTTGTTCATTCACTGCTTCCTGGTCAATGGTATAGAGTCGAGCTTGGGCCTCTGTTGTTGTCACATGAGGAAATTATTCATCTAGCTTGCCTAAGGTTGGTTATTTCCAGGGATGCCTAGGGTCTTCCTTCACCAATCACCATGAGAAGCTGGAAATATTGCCATGAGACTTGTACTGTGTTGGTGCAACTTTTAAAGTTTTTGCTTTTTGCCAAACCCATTTTGAAAAAATACACACAAAAAACAAAACAAAAAATTTGGATTGACAGAGTTGGTGTCCCCTCCTTTAATGTTATGTCCTTAGGATCCCTTACATGTCAAAGCCCTGAAATAGTTCGTCACTGCTAGAATGTCTACAATACTTTATTGATACCAGGACTTATACCGCATTAACGGTATTCCTCTCTACCAAGTTTCATGCTGAACTTCTACTCCTTCACAATTGAGTTTTAATTGTTGTATAAAATTTTAATTTGTGTTTCTTTTTATTCCACCCCTATTTATTACAGAATTTAAAATTGAAGTAACTTCCTGTTAGACAAAAGATACAATACTTTAGAAAAATGAATACAAAATTTGATGGATATTGTCTCGTTTGCTTTTGTGGCATTGGCCTATTTCTTGATTTGCTTTGAAATTTGATTCACCATAGAAATGCTCAAACTATATCAGTCAGTCTTGGAAGATTTCTCAGATTTTCCCTTTCTAATTGTTTACGAAAAAGTACCTTGATGTAATAGATTGTGTATAGTTATAATATAGTTGACCCTTTTGTAAACAAATTCAAAATAAAACCATTGTTTTATAAACTCATATCTCTTTCCCCATGGAGATTTATATTTTACTTTAAAACACTCTTGGTATTTAGTGAAAAATATGTTTTATGAAATTTAAATTGCTCTGTGGTAGAGTGGATATGGCACCTTGTTCCAGAGGCTGCAGGTTTAAGCCCTGAAGGTTATACTATTTAAAGAGACAGGAATGTGTTTGAAAAAGCAGAAGATTTTCAACATTAATTGAGAAAAAAAGGAAAAGCTTTATTTAGTCATGATCACAAGTATAAAGATGCAACTTAAAAGATCCATATTCCAGATTTCAATTCAATACACAAGAGCAATACAAAGAAAAACTAAATCCGATGCCTGTATCATGTTAATCACCTACTGAGGTCCTCTCATCTTTTGCTGGCTGCTTTTGCAGAGATCTTATATACTGATGTATAGAGTGATAATGAGGTGTACCTGCCTTGCCCCCAGAAGGTTGTGGGTTTGAGCCCCAGAGGGAGCCTTTTTCTTGACCTTAAATAAAACAGGAAGTACTTGTTCTACCCAGGAAACAGACTTGAAAGTGTATTTACAAGCCACATGCTTTGAATAAACATGATGGCCCTAAAGTAAAACAGTTTTAACTAAAGGGATTTATATTTGGTTAACTGATGTTGCCTTTATCCTATGGACAATCACCCTTTATATGATTATAACAAGTGATCTTTGATATACAATAAAATTTGATTCAAGTTGTTTTGCTCCTACAGTGCTTTTGATCAGGGTATGAACTGTTTGCAGCTGCTGTAGAATGTGTCCCATAAATGTTCTGGAAAAGTATACCGTGCTTAGACGGATCTGTAGACAGAAATGGAATTCACTTTAATATTCAGCACTTGTAGGATTTAACAGAAAGTCCACAATTGATTGTTATGGTCATTGGTTTGCTATATCTCTGCCCTTCATTGCAGCGGGTTGGAATTCAGGTCTGGGCACTTCAGGTTTTTCACGTGGAAAAAACGTCCAGCTGGCTTACAGTAGGAAGGTGGTTCTATCCAGGTGCTCTGTGCCTGAAATAGTGTACAGAAGTCTCCCGGTGTCTTCCTCCATCTGTAATGAGCTGGATGTTGTGATATGGTTGAAATGCTGACAATATATTGCCTGTGTTTGTATATTGGATTATAGAATACAGTGTAAATGTTCATGGCTGATACTCTTTCCATCTTTCCAGAAAGTTTTAAAGTTTAATTTTTTTTTATGTATTTTCAGAGTTAGTAGAGTGTGTAGAACTTGGAAAATGATCTCACTTCATCCATCATTGGTAAGTCACTGTATAAACTCTGTTTAAGATAATACATCCTCTCTTGTCATTAAAATGGCATTGAAGTTGGTTTGAATCAGGAATGCATATGCTGCATTCCTGTTTAAATGTGCATTTCATTATCTCAGGCAGCAGTTTGCCTTGGCCAAAGACACAAAGTCAAGAGAGGTTTTGAGTTCACTTTTTGTTGTTGTTCATCTTTCTCTGGATGTTTTATGGTGTTATAGGTAAACAGTTATCCAGTTAGATTCCTTAAAAAATGCTACACACTTTGACAATTGAAATAGATGAGTTTAGTTTGAGA
>JAULCC010552250.1:0-10629 GCA_032358795.1 Nuttallia obscurata
AAAATTAAAATTGATGGGTATTATAAAATCATACATTCAATTCCTCTCGATTGATAAAAAAATGGTAACTGTTTATACTATAAAGTAATTTTCAACATGTACAATATAACTCTATGATATCATTATTAACAGTAGTGCATTATAGTAAATAACTGTGACCATGATGTACAATTTGGTTCGTTTGTACATGATAGGTTATGTATTCTGGAAATATACTATTATCCTGTCATTGATCGTATTTTTTGAATTGTTTAATGTGTATTACCTGTACTGATGGGCCTATGGCCTTTGTATGAATTAAGTTATCTAAAGTTATATTTATAACTCACTTATCATTTGATTGACTAATGGTTTAATTATTCATGCAAGAATATGAAATCGATGTGGTGAGTTAAATTCAGATTTAGTTAGAAATCAAAATAGAATTGATGATGCGTATGAATGTGGATCTGGAAGGGAAGAGGTCGAACATTTAATTTTTAGATGTAACAAATACACAAAGGCACGACGTAAACTCTTTAGTACGACCATACGTTCCATCCACTTTACTGTAAAATGTTGTTGAAGTTTCAGACGAGGAAACCATGTGTCTATTTGTTAACATACAAACATATATAAAGGATACCAATAGCTTTAAACAGTAAATAACAACACAAAATAAAACAAAGATATTGGTGTCACTACTTCTTCTTTCTCACTTCTTCTTTCTCACTTTTACTTGTTTTCCGTTCGTTTTTACTCTTCTTCGTTTTACTAGCGTTTTGGTTAAACTAATAGACATATGCTGCCTTTATAACAATCACTCTTAATTTAGAAATAGTTACTAATAACCACCATTATTGATGCCTTACAAATGTATCAGCTTCAGGGGAGGTCCAAATTTTATGTTGTTAAAACGTGTGACCCAACGCCTTTGCTTATATTGAAATGGATGCAAATGGAAATTCCTTATGTTATTCTATCACCATGTACTTACACGAGCAATAAAATATATTTAAACTAAACAACAAAAGCCGTAAAAACTTATTGTAACTTGAAAATTTACGATATTCTGTCCTTAGCGTATGATATACCTGTATCATGAGACGGGCCCCAATATTGCATTGGTGAGAAGTGAGCACACTACTATTGCTTCACGTTGACACCTGAAATAACGTTGACACCCTAGATCTAATGGTTTAAACTTATTTATTTTAACTCAATTATGTTGCAAGCCTATGGCTTGTAGAAACACTTCTGAGTCCGTTTCTTGGTTAGAACCAGTACTTGTTGTCAACAAATGAAGGTCAGGAAAAAAGCCCTTCGGGGCTCGAACCCGCAACCTCATGAACATAAGGCGGACACGCCATTGTGCCTTTTGAATCTAATAGGACACCACTGTAGTCGTTTAAAAACATCGCCAACGTATAACATGTAGACTAAGTATGACTATGAATCATAGCGATAACCGTAATATCGAATACATCATGGTTATCTGATTTACTTCCCCTTACATGACAGAAATCAAATACAGAAAGAGGTCTGTAAAGGTAAACGTTAGTGTCCTATAGTCAAAACACATGCACATGATAATGGTCAGTATGTTCTCTATCTCTCTGTAGCGTTCCGGTTGAGTAATCGGTGTTGCATCAAGTCGGAGACTTGCATGAACAAATTAAAGTCAAGGACAAGAGTACACGTGTTGAGAATTTGAAAGCAGCAAGTAATTATGTGAAATGGACAGAGTGAGGATGTTGGTCTAATGGTAAGACATAGGCCTCAGGATCGACAGTCCTAGTTCCAAATTAAGATGGGCGCTCGAATTTGTCTGGGTGGAAATTTATTCCCACATGTGCCGGTGTATAAATTTGTATCTTTGAAGGTATAAGCCAATGTTTCGTGGCTGCAATCTGCTACATCTGTTAACGGCAGACTTACAACCTGATGACCGAGGGTAATAAAATCATGTAAAGCACCTTTGAGCGTATGTCAAATATGACAAAGAGTGCTATATGAATATGGTAAATGCTTACTATTGTTATTATTTGCCTGAATCTATCATATTGGTATTTCCTTGACTTGTACGGTCAAAGTCACTTACTCTGAAAGCCTTACCGATTAAGATCGAAATGGAAAAACTATTGCATCTTTTAGTTGTTACTTTAATGCTTCTCAATCGTAGTCTTTTCGTGTTTTAACGGACCTTTCAATCAAATTGTAGAAATACCATGGTTCACATAATCTATGTACAAATGTCACTGTTACGTCGTTATTTTGCCATGTTACATTGTGATACTGCAATACGCAAACTACATAACAATCACGATATTCATAGACAATATTTCTCTTACATCACTTTCAATTAAACTTTTGAAACCAATTTTAGATATGTAATTTATTGCTCATCGGAGTTTATACAATGATCGATATTTCAAGTTTTTTTTTAAAATTGCACAAATGTTTAAAAAGGAATCTCCTGTATATTCACATTCCAAACTGAAGTATGAAGTAAAACAAAACGGATGCCAAGGTGAGTATGTTGTACATCTTTTATTATACATAACTGTTTACGAAGTATATCAACACACGGTAAAAGCAAAGCAAACTTGCAAGGAAATAAATTCAATGTCTAATGATTATGACATATTATGAACTCACTATTTACAGGTCATAAGCGGTAGCAAACAACTCTAATACTTGATATGTAAGTAAAACTTTAACTGCGGTATATAAGGAAAACAACTCCCTTTGATACATAGTCGAATGTGTTCCTCAAGCAAGAAACCTAGATCAGCGACAGAATTAACTCACGAGTTCAGTAATGGGCATACACAATAAATTACATATCACCGGACTTTTATTTGCATACAGACCTGGCCAAGTGAACCATGCCAGTCTGCTCACATGGTATGGCTATTTAAAAGCTAATTTTGTACACCGCCTGGTGTGCCTACATATCTAGGACAAAAAGAAACACATACCCTGATTTTGTAGTTATTTGACATAACATTGTTTATATTAAAGATTTAAACAAAGAGCTAAATAACATGTTAAGATGGTAATTGTTTATGTGTTGTTATAACCTTTGGCTAAGTAGCTGTGTGCTGTTATATGACCTTTGGCTAGGGAACTGTGTGTTATTGTATGACTATAGACTATGGAAATGTGTGTTTTTGTATGACCTTGGGTTATAGAACTGTGTGTTTTGTATGGCCTAGGGCTTTGAAACTTGTGTGTTATTGTTTGACCTTTGGCTATGGAAATGTGTGTTGTAGTATGCCATTTGTCTATGGAACATGTTGTTGTTGTATGACCTTTGCCTATGGAACTATTTATTGTTGTATAACCTTTGGCTATTGAACTGTGTGTTGTTGTATGAACTAATGAACTAGGGCTATGTAACTGTATGCTGTAGTATGACCTTGAGCTATGGATCAGTGTGTTGAAGTATAACCTCGTGCTATGGAGCTGTTTGATCTTGTATGACCTTTGGCTATGGAACTGTGTGGTTTTGTATGTCTTGAGGTTATGGAACCGTCTGTTGTTGTATAACTTTTGGCTATAGAATTGTGTTTCGTTGTATGACCTTAGGCTCTTGAACTTTGTTATGTTGTATGACATTTGCCTATGGAACTGTGTGTTGATGTATGATTAAATGCTTTGCAGCTGTGTTTCGTTGAATAACCTTGACCTTAACCTTGTGATGCTGTATGACTGAAGGCTATGTAACCGTGTTTTGCTAATTAACCTTGATCCTAACCGTAGTTTGCTATAGAACTTAGGCAATGTTTTGTTGAAAAACATTTACCTTAACCGTGTGTTGCTGTATGACTGAAGGCCATGTTACCGTGTTTTGTTGAATTACCTTGACCTTAACCATGTGAAACTGTATGACTTCAGGCTACGTGACCGTGTTTAATTGAATAGCATTGACCTTAACCGTGTTTTGCTGTATGACTGAAGGCCATGTTACAGTGTTTTGTTGAATAACCTTGATCTTAACCATGTGTTACTGTATGATATTTGATTATGAAAGTGCATGTTGCTGCATGACCCACAACTATTGACGTGTATGTTATAGTATGACCTCTCGAGTAGAATTGTGATTTGCTGTATGGCTTTTGGCTATGAAACTGTGTTGTTGTATGAATTGAGCTATGAAACAGTGTGTTGTTGCATAACTTGGGCCATGAAATTCTGTGTTGTTGCATGACTTGGTAATATGATGCTGTGTGTTGTTATATAAAATTTGGCTATGGAACTGTTTGTTGTTGCATGAAATTTGGATATGGAACTCTTTGTTGTTGAATGAACTTTAATTATGGACCTGTGTATTGATTTTGACCTTGGGCTATGGATCTGTGTTGTTGAATAAGTTTGGGATATGAAAGTTTGTGTTGTTTAATGACCTTTGGCTATGAAGCTGTCTTTATGGGAATATTTAGATTTCCTGTATCGATGTATATGGTACTTTTTTCTAATTTTAAAAGATGACAAAGGGTTTGAGAAGACGCATTTACTCGTATTTCCGTGACTTCTATCTTATGATATTTCTGTCTACGTTTACAACATAAAGGTAAATACCGTTACCTATAACAGCATGTCTAAAGTTTATCATAATACAGATGTGAAACAAGCAAACGCTTAAAGCCTTTTAGCGAAAGCCTTTTAACATGGCCTCTATATTTTGATTGCATAGTTTGTGGATGAATATGATGTACACAGTTTTAGTTAAATTTTTCAAACCGCTTGTGATATGACTACGTTTTTCAATAACCCTCAATTACTATGCTGACCGCTTCATGTCCTAATGACTCTCGCATGATATTGAAAAGAATTCTTTTAGTCAGATAATTCTCATATCATAACAGACTGAACGAAGAAACTTAACGACACTCGCCAACACTTAATGTGTCATCAATAAGATAAAAGCAATTTAAAGCTAATTCTAAATTTCTAAATACATGGGTACAGTATGTTGTATATTTCTGCAAAATGTATATATACAAGTTTATGTACATTGTTGTAAAGCAAAATGTTGAAACATAAAAAAACATTAATTTTGACAATCTATAGGCCGTTATATCAATAAGCGTAATATGGTTTCAAAAGAATATGTCTACCGATGATATTACCAGTAAATGTATAAAAAATAACCCTCTCCCGAGAAAACAATATATTGAATCACTGTGACCTCCGTGTTTTCACCTCAAAATTATATTCCATTGATTTTTTTAGATATAGTTAGTACATACAATCTGTTATGTGTTACATATATGTCTAAAAACGCATTTTGTTTTAATTTTTTGAGAGGCATTTATCTACGTGAACTTTTAGACCAGCAAAGTGTTCGTGTATTTATGAACAGGCAATGTCTACGTGTAATTGTTTTGACAATCAATATGATATATGCATTTCTGAAAATACAGCGTCAATATGAACTTATTGCTAGTAATTTTCATTAGATCTAGACAGATATTCACATACGTGGATTCATAGTCAAGCAAAAAAGATTATTTATGTACATGCCATACTCTTCTGCCAGCTATGAACATGTACTCGACGAAGTGAAGTTATAGACACTGACTCTTAACTTAGTTTAAATTTATTTACTTAAGCTCGGTAATGTTGAAAGCTTGTGGATTGTATAAACACGATCAAGTCCGCTTCCTGAGTAGAACCAGAAATTGGTGTCCAATGAACCAGAAATTGGTGTGCAATGAACCAGTAATTGGTGTCCAATGAACCAGAAATTGTTGTCCAATGAATCAGTAATTGGTGTCCAATGAACCAGTAACTGGTGCCCAATGATGGTTAAGAGGACGACTCCCTTTGTGAATCAAACGCACGAGCGCACGAGTGCAATGCATGCACAGACATGTAGCCCATAAACTGAAGTTTTAGACATGCAATCTCTATTTGTATTTATAAGAATAAATTGATCTACCTTTAATTAAAAAGTTTAATATCTTACTAAATGTACAGTGATGCAATTAGAAACGTGAATGAATACACTAAGCTTTTATACAGGTATGTAGATATAGACATGTAACATATATTACTTCATGAAATATTTTAATACATTAATCAGAAAACATCGACAATTGAGCAGATCTGTAATTATTACTGTGTTAAGATAGTTTTAAAGCAGTGTATCTGTGGCAAGGGTAGTTAAATGCTGGTTTTAAAGAACCGAGACATAGCATAGTTATTCTAAATTGCTACGACTTTAATGTTGTACTTGACCTGACATGCCCCTTTCGACAGATTAACTATTTCTAGATTATCGACGAAAAAGATGTCGTTTACCTGCATTCTCGATAACAACAGCATCCGTTATTTCAACTTTACGGCGATTATACATTGTAGTACATCAACCGAAAGAACAGCTTTATTATCCGACATAATTTTTGTACATACCTATCTGCGTTTTGTAATTACTCTAAAAGCCCATATACAAAATATACGTACAAATCGTTTTTGGTTACACTCAAACTCAAACTTTATTTACATATGTATTATATATATGTATATTATATATGTATTCATGTAATAAAAGACACGGTCAATGAGATTATAGAATTTTGATGCTTACTATGGTAATTATTTGAACTTTATCAAAATATTTTGTCAATAGAATCATGAACCAAAGTCCAGTGTTTATCGAGCAACACACTTCAGAATTTAAATGACTTTTACAAAACAAATTCTATTACATTATGTACTTGATGGGCATCCACCTTAACACATAAAGTATACATCTCCCACATGTACATCTCCTATTGAACCATGATCGTTTATAGATAGCATTTTGCTAATCCTTAAATTATCGTAATGAATCTTTAAAAGTCTTACGCATATTTATATTGATGTCAGTTGTATCAAGATTGTCATTACTGGTCCTAAAGTTTACGATTAAATTTGATAAAATGCGAGAGAAAAGGAATAATGTCTGACTCGAACAGCAAAACTCCTATATGTCAAAGTTATACACATTTTTTCTTTTCTTTTGCAACATTCATTAGCAAGGAAATTCCCTTCGAAGATTTCAATGCAAACTGAATAAAGTTTTACCAATACGTTTAACCAAATAACCAAATAATGACGATGTTCTTCTTCGCTAAAAATCATACACGTTCTATCAGTAATATATCTAAGTAAAACATGAACAGCCAATGATCGGAACCAGTATCTATGTACATGTATAGTGCTAAAACACTTCAATGCATTTTATTTTAGTACAAACCCTTTTACTGTGCAACCATATAATTGTCATAATATATTTCTGGTGATTCGTATATTGCATTTGAAAACGTATTGTCAACGTTGTTTCTATTCGGTCTTTTGTTTGTACCATCTGACTGATATCTCGTGTTCTTTCTTCCCCACCTTCTCGTATCTTTAAGCTGTGTGCCTTTCCTTGCCCTGATAATCATAATCAAGAAGACAATAATAGTAATATAGTGATTAAAGCATGCAGTAAAGGCATTTTATATATCACACATATACAAAGTGTGTTTCTAATAAAATGTATATTTTATTTTCTGTTTAACTCCTCTATTTAATTAAATGTTATATTTCCAATGGCAATATTGTCTTCAATGTTGTTTGGTTGGTGTAAGTAAGGGTTTTTATAAAAGTTTGATAAATGCCCCTTACAAGATGATAGTCATATATCGTTTTGTAGGACAAATACATAACTCGGTTAGATGGTTATAATGTTTTATATGATGACTATTCAATGCTCTTTTCATAAATGTTTTTTACAAAGATGATACAAACACGTGCGACATTCATTTTATATCAAATGAGTTATACTGAACAAACTATGATTAACAAGTGCGTCTATGTGCATAAATGAAAAGCAAATCCTATTTCTTTCAACTGACCTATTCGATCTACTGTTTGCACCATCTAGCTGATCAATCATATTAATTCTTCTCGACCTTCTTCCATCCGCAGGCAATGTTTTTCTGGTCCTAATACAAGCAATTTACATGGTTAATAAGAACATGTAAAGAATAAAAAAGCCATTGTACAACAAGGTTAAACATTGAGCTGTTCTTAGAGCATGTATAGCTTGTCTCTTTATTTTGACGACTTATCATTCAGTCAATTTTAACATTTTCACAATTGTTTCTCTCTTTTTAAGTTATCAGCCAAGCATGTAAGGGTTTATTTATCTGGTAAGATAAATTTCCTTAACAAGGCAATTGTTATATTTTTATATATTAGTTCAATGCATATGTGAACTAAATGATCATCATTATATGTTTGAAGTCCATGCAAGTCTTTGTTTTTCAAATTCAGTTACACGCAAATACGTGTGCTATTTGATTAATACAAAATTCATCGTACGCTCGTATTGAGAAAACGTTTAAAGCTCCGAAAGTGTATATAGTTGTTACATATACATGACTGTTTAAAGGTGTACTGAAGGATTTGTTTGTTTTTGTAATTTAACGCCGCTTTAACAGTATTTCAGTCATATCGACACGTCCAGCTCATTACAGGTGGAGGAAGACCCCGGGGGACCTCTGTACACTATTTCAGGCACAGAGTGCACCCGGGTTGAACCACCGATCTACCGCAAGCCAGCTGAAAGGCTTCTTCACGTGAAAAATCCGAAATGCCCAGACCGGGATTCAAACCCACAGCGATGAGGGGCTGAGAGATTGCAAGTCAGTGACTATATCTACTCGGCCACGGAGGCACATGTACTGAAGGAAGTGTGAAGACTTGTTATGGTGTCTGATGATATGTGTGTGTGATAGGCTAGGTCTCTTTGGGGCTGCGGGTGTGTATGTTTAGGATAAGTATGGGAGAAGGGATATGTTTATGTTGGTGTTTCTTTAAAAAAGGAGTGAGTCATTTTCATTTTACAAAAACTTTCACTCACAAAACCCACTAATACGTACCTTGAATGCAGTCTGCAACAAACAACTAGACCAATAACGATAATTCCCAGGCCAACAGCTGCAACCACCAAAGCAAAGTACAACACTGGGAATATACCTATAACAATAAATGTTAATCCAATGCAGATACTATTCGTCTGATCGGAAAAAAAGCAGAACAACTCTTCTTCCTGAAAGAGATACTCAATTGAGAGCCTAAGTTTAATTTCGTATATGATGAATACATTTATCCCTTTTTAGGATGTATTTTACACCAAACACTTTATATACGTCTGAATTAGAAAGTATATGTATTAAACCATATGTATGTATGTCCATCTCATGTAAATACTGCATTTGACATGACTTAAGACTTTTAAAGTTACATAACACATCAACCAAACTAAACCTGCTTTTTTTAAGAAGCAAAACGTTAAACTGTACACCCGATATTTTTAGAATTGTTCAGTAATTCAGTTATTTCTTGGAACATATGTATATAAACTGATATTTACCAAATAGTTTGCTTCTTTTCTTTGTTGTTTCATCAGTTGTCTGGCTATATGCTGAAAACGACACGTTGAAACTGCATTCATTAGTTACTAAGACAATTGTCGTTTTTCAATATATGTTTAGTATAGATTTACACTAAGTGATACTTTGTTTGAATATATGTTTATCGCTTGAATGAAGACAACAAATTACGAGAAACAATATTGAGTATGACAACAGCTGCTAGTTTTACTCTTTGAACAAGTTTCTAATTTGGTTTAAACATAGTTTATTCGCAAATACACAAATTTTTACACAATTTACAGGACTGAAACGAAATACATAAAGTTTTACATAGTTTTCTCTTCTAATTAAACGATGTAAACACCAATTCTGCTGTTGATTTCACAATTGGCTTATCCATTATTAAACAATTTCATCCATTTTGTAAAGTTATTAATGCCATCAACAACACGGTGGTGAAATTTGCTTTTATTAATTTATCAAAGATAGACAGTGGCAATGTAATGATCATTTTTAGAGACCAAAATAAGAAAACTATAAACAGAACATTCCTTATCGAAGTCAAATCAGAATTTATAAGAACGGTTCATGACTTTTGTTGAAGTATTATAATGAAGTGTTTACTCACGGATAACAAATAGGTAAGCTTCTGAGGTAATATTAGCAACAATGTTACCAGCAGAACACTTGTAAACAGCCTCATGGTCATGGGTTACATTATCTATCAAGTAGACGCTTGTTGTTTGGTCAACCAGAAACTCTTCGTTTTTAAACCACCAGAATATGGGGACAGGATCAGCGACAACGTGACAATGTATGGATACAGATGATCCAAACTCGACAGTCTGGTTTGCCATTTGCGTGATAAAAACTGGAGGTTTGGAGCAAAACACGTTTAAGGTTCTGAGTTGGTTTAGGCTTTCCATAATCGTCGAAGATGCGTTGAAAGTATTTGATATACTTGACGATGTATTCTGGAAAACTCCTAGAATAATGTCTTCAAGTGCGGATATCGCGATCTCGATGGTTTCCAGGTCAGGTATAGTTTCATAAGTATGTAAGTCGTACAACAATGCAATGGCGTGATAAACACAATCTCTGAACTTTACGCATTCGCTGTCATTGAAGTAAGTATTTGTAGTGTTCTCCATAGCATACAGCCACTGGTTAAGTATTTGGACTGATTCTGCGGCAGATATCTCAGATTCGATATTCTTAGTGGACATTTCGACGATTG
>JAULCC010552361.1:0-10628 GCA_032358795.1 Nuttallia obscurata
TGTCAAAAAAGTTTTAAAAAATTAATAAAGTTTATGATTAGTTTTAATTATTTTGAACGGATTTAAATACTTGGAATAAGTATTTATGATTTATCTAACAGTTTCATTGATATTCACCAAAACTTAAGTTTCTAAATTTTAACAAGTGGTATCAGTTTATTTCAACTTAGTTTTATTAATTTAGTCCACAAAATACTTGTAAGTAAGTAAGTAAATCGTTTATTATTGTGACTTAAGCATAGTTACGAGAACATATTTATATACAAATGTTTATACAATTACAAATAACCCTTTAATTTCATTTGAACTTTATTGCACGTGTTTTGTTTGCTTTACATTTTCTATCGCTACTATTATTATTCAGGAATCGAAAGTGCTTTAAAGATAAATAATATGTCTTATACATGTGTTGTTACAACTATCATTAGACCTCCGTGGTTCAATGGTTATAATTCTTGACTTAAATATCTTAGGCCCATTATCATTTTCTCAACGTGTTCATTATTTTATGTAAAGAGGATTTTCATTTTAGTTGTGGAAGATTGCTGCTTCTACACAGTGTCAACTTGGAACTTCACTATAATAAAAGGCTCGAGATGACAACCTGGCTCCGTGAATTATGTAATATTTTTTGTGCTCAAAAAACTTTGAGCATGGAATTTAATTGCTTCTTTTGGTTAATTTATTTGAGATAAAACATGTTAATTTGAATATAAACATCTATTCGCTCACTGCATAAGAATTGAATACACATTTGAATATAATTTATGAAATAATTTAATGTTTTAATCATTTATAATTTGAGCATGAACTTGCGTTTAGCACGAACAACGATTTTTGATCACAAGGCCTGAACTTTCTCGGCGTGATAAAAACAACACAAACCAACAATTGACTTGTAAAAAAAAGAAATTATTCACAATACTGTAAAATGCTTTTCCTGCTATTTTCAATATATATGGAAAATATATATATTTGGCAAATACAATGCAGCTAAAATGCTAGGGAAATGTTTTCTAATTTAACAAAAAAAGTAATATAACTTGTATCAGTGTTCAAAGGTAATGAATATGAGATGAACATATAAATTTGGTTTGTTTTCATATGTAAAAATCTGAAAGAGGAAGTAAGTTACCTTGTCTTGACAATGTCTAAACTATACTATGTAATGCTCCGTAAACGAAAATACACTAGGTTTGCACACGCTTTAGCAATTTTCAGATCGATCTGTCGTGCAAAAGACCGTACGATTATTAAAGTTTTAATATCACAAAAAGATCTGAACGGGTGTTAAAACGAATAACAAAAAACAAAAAACAAAAAACATACAAACCTCTTATCTAGATTAAACTGACGCAAAAATGACAACGTTACTTAAACGTAACTGGCATTGTTTAAAAAGTACATCGGCTTTTGGCAACTTCTTTTCTCTTTCAATATCAGTAAATTTGGATTTTAACTAGCAGGTGAATGTAACACCAGATTGAAGATGTTTAATTTCATGATAAGACGTCATATTAGCTTTTGTTTCATGTATTCTAGTTAAGCCAAATTGATGCTACTTTAAGTTTTCTCAACTGTTTTCGATTGGTAAAAAGATCTTTTTTTATTCAACAATGAAACCATCGTTACATTTATTACTTTGTTACATGTACATATCCTGTCATTCAAAACTTTTAATATTCAAGACTCTTTATTCGGCTAATCTTTAAAGACCATTTCCCTGGACGGTAATGCTTCAAATTGTACAGAGAAGAACATGTGAAGTGTAATATGCACAAAATCCATATTATACATTGTAATAAATTTGTATGATTATAACCACATTTTATCATATTCAATTAATCAAATGCGAAATATTTATGTACTTTGATTGGTCCTACTTTTACATATGCTGTCATTTGTCATGTTGTATGACCTATTGTTACATATGCTGTCATTTGTCATGATGTATGACCTATTGTTACATATGCTGTCGTTGTCATGTTGTATGACCAATTGTTACATATGCTGTTATTTGTCATGTTGTATGATCTTTTGTTACATATGCTGTCATTTGTCATGTTGTATGACCTACTGTTACATATGCTGTCATTTGTCATGTTGTATTACCTATTGTTACATATGCTGTCGTTGCCATGTTGTATGACCTATTGTTACATATGCTGTTATTTGTCATGTTGTATGATCCTTTATTACATATGCTGTCATTTGTCATGTTGTATGACCTTTTGATACATATGCTGTCATTTGTCATGTTGTATGACCTATTGTTACATATGCTGTTATTTGGTATTGCTTTGAAACATAATGTTATGAATGTTGGCATTGGTCAGGCTCAAAGATACATGACAGAAATATTAAAAACCGGTAACTTGAGATATTGACAGGAGAAAAAAGATGGCGACACTTTAGAGGTGTTTCAACAGTGACGTCACTTTAAACATTGAATGTCTCACAAAACTCCAGTGTTGTAATCATAGTTGCAGTCACAGAATAATATTTCCACTGTTGTCATTATTATCCATAAACACACTTCAGGGCTATTTAATAAATTCTCTGTTAGTTCCGTTTTACAAGGTCACATATCAGATACAGATTGTTGAGCATTTTTTTTCGACGCCACATGTTCGGGACAATCAATGTTCGAAATGTCTAATCATATTCATTTAAATTCGTGAGCTTCAATAGGTGCGGCGAGTTTCAGTTCTGGTAACTTCTTACTAAAGCCTTGTCTTCCAAGTAGAAAATATGTCTGTATGGATCCTTTGCCCTGAAAAAAGAGAACATTTATTCCGTTATATTAGGATTAATCTTTTTTATATTAAACAAATCATGATGAAAATGTTTGGTCAGACTAGATTAAAGAGTAAATGTATCAACATCTAAGGTCCAATAAAAGAAATTAAAGAATTCCTTCATGAAATCTTTTTATGTATTATTCAGTATCAATTTAAATTGACCATGAAATCTTTTTATGTATTATTCAGTATCAATTTAAATTGACCACCCGGTTAGCTCAAGTGGTAAAGCGTCTGCTTTCGGTGCGGGAGGTCGCGGGTTCGATCCCCAGACTTTAAAAATAGTAGTAATGGCTTCCATCCTTGACGCTCAGGATTTATGGTTAGCATTAGCAAGACGACTGGTCTGTCGGTGTCAGGATAAAGTGAGCGGCCGGGGTTCAGCCGACACGTGTATCAGTGCTATACACTGGGCTATAAAAGAACCATAGTTCTCTACAGAAGAGCTCTGTGTATCCGCTTCCCTCTCTCTGGGACGTCCATTAGCCCTTGCTAACAGAAAGTGACGTAAATCAAAATAAAACAAATTAATCGTATAGTAAAGATAGTAACCATCCATCCTTAAATTTGATGTGACTTGTTTAAGCCAATCAGATCTACTTTTTTGAGACATTTATATGTCACATGACCCTGCCTGTATATCTAATTTCAAAACATATGATGTAAACTGCTACTTACGACTCTAGCTTTTGATAGACACTAAAACGAGGATTTACTAAAAACTAGAAGTAATTAGTGCCCAAAACTATAACTTCTTCAGAAAAGAAAACCATATTCGGTAACATTTTCTTTTAACAAAAAGACAACATGCTTGAAATACATACACGGCAAAATCTCAATAATATCGTTAGAAACTACATGTATACCAAACATTTTATTCTCGTGGTAAAAGCATGTTGTTTAATAATACTTATAAATACATTTAAAATATCTTTAAGTGTCCTCTGGAAATGTTATTTCTAAGGTATTGTCATTTATCCCTGCATTTGGCTTTCTCCAAAATGCTATTGCGACAGAAGTGTTATATAGCTGTGACGAAAAGGTTGATACAGTTTCCGACCACCTTAACTATTTCGGATCATAAAAGCCTGTCTATAGAGTATAGACGCCATGGGTAGTTATAAGTATCCTGGGCTTACCTTCATGTTGACATATCCTCTACATTCGAAGTAAAACCCATCAAGTTCCTCTAGTAACTGCTTGCATTCTGGGCTAACATGTATTCGAAGTGCTGCAAACAGGAATAAAAAGCCGAAACTGTAAATGATGCTTAATATTCTCAATATTAATAGTAATAATTAAAACAAAAGACCAGGTCATTTTCATATGCTAAAAGGGTAACTTTGTACGTTACATGAGTTGTATCATCGTATCATCCAAAATATAAAATATTTTGCGAATACTCTTTATTGCGCAATAAAATAGGAAATTTAGGAAACCACAGAGGTAACGGTAAATTTAAAATTTCAGGTAAAGTTTAAATTTATCCGAGATGCTTTATGGATACCTACATAGAATATACAGGTAAAATATTGAACTTAAAATATGCAACGTCATATCTAGGTCTCGCAAAAGCTTCTTCAAGCTATTGACACTTTTTAATTACATAAAATGATTCTGACAAAGTGAGTTTGATTATTAAGATTCAAGTTTCTTTGTAATTTTTAGCTCTTTTGCTATCGTGACCATTTTAACCTAAACAAATGGCATATCCAGCAGTGTTTGCACATTTCATCATTAAGTCGAATGTTTTTAAAGTTCAACAAAGTATGTTGACGAAAATTTGAAACATTGCTGACAAAATTTCGAGCGTGTTTTACCAAAGGAGAGCAACGTCAAAATATATTTATGCTTATAAAACTCTTTTGATAGATACGTTATATTTTGGTTTTATTTATTTATTAAGATCAAGGCGAAGCACAATTATCAAAATATTATAATGGCAAGACTTGATTCAAATTAGCTAGGCGCAGGCATTCAGGCAAAATATCAATTTTTATTATGCAAGTTTTACACAGCACATTCTATGAATCTTTGCTTTAAAGTGTGCAAAAGTATTTTACAGTCTCCAACATCCTGTGCTAACCCTATATTACCAAATCCATATGAAAACGACAAATATTTTATATTACTCACCTAGTTTTTCTTACCGACATCATATAAATGTTTTAACATAATATAGGTTTGTTTGTTATATCTGTCGGGAGACAATTTGTGACAATATGATCCAGTATCCAATGCAATTTGTCATGTAATATTTGGATAGACATAGTCTTCCATATTTTCCATAAACAAAACAGTTAGCAGTATTTGTTGGAAGTGCAGCATACTTTTTATAGAACTGAATTTGAACATTCGGAATTTTTTCTGAGTATTCATACATGTAGCCCGATATTTTAGAACAATATACAACTATGGGTTTAACAATACTATCAAATAGTTTTGAAATATTTTCTTCTTCGGAAAATCCAGTATTTCTGTTTTCTAAGCATTAAAATGCAAGTCATGTTTGTTTGAAGTTCCACTGATTCTTTTGTTCTAAACCAGCACAGTTAAGATGTGTAAAGGTACCTGAATATTATAGAAAAACTCTATTACTATTTATCGTTCTCTAAAAAACATTTTTCAATTTGCTTTAAGTTGCCACCGTTCCCGAAAAAGAATTATACTTTTTAGATTTGTCAGGATTGTACAGCACAAAAAGTATCTATCGCATTTATCTGTATTTGTAAATTAATTGGTGTGTCGGCGGGGCTCGAAATACTATATGCAATTAGAAGAGCGAGTATACTAACTGCGTCTCCAGTGAAAAAGATGTCATGGTTACTTTGTTCACATAAAACATGGGTCATATCAATGATAAAAAGAAAATTATGAGGAGAAAATATAATATACACAGGGCAATAAAAGAACCAGGTAACTGGATATTACAATTCTACATGAATTAACGAAAGATCCATTAACAATAACTTACTTATAAATCTATACAATTTTTTTATTACATATTTAAGATAACCGGGTAATGTTTATGACATCACCGTGCGTCATTTCGCTTATGCGATACGTCTGTACGTCATAACTTCTAGAACGAATCATATGGAATGTAAGATATGCATATTTTACAAGGACTAATTCCCTTGCTTCCATGGGTAGAATTTCGAGAAAATGCACATCCTGGATACCATTTACTGAACAACGATGATACATATACCATAAACTGAACAGTAGTGATATAGATACCATAATTATACTGAACAATAGTGATACAGAAACCATATACTGAACAATAGTGATACAGATACCATATACTGAACTATAATGATACATATACCATAATTATACTGACCTATAATGATGTAGATACAATATACTGACCTATGATGATACAGATACCATATACAAAACTATTATGATACAGGAACAGTATACTGACCTATGTTACAGGTACCATTAACTGAACTACGATTATACAGATACCATAAACTTAACTATGCTGATACACAAACCATATATTAAACTATGATGAAACAGATACCACATACCTTGCTATGATGAAAACAAACAAACACCTTTTCTCACATATGATGTTGCAGAAACCGTATTTAAAGCTATGATTATACAGATCCCATAAACTGAACTAATATATGTGGTACATAGACCTAAGCCTAAACTACTTGTATGATGTTTCATAAACAATAACTTAAATACTGATGATACAAAAATATCGTATACTGAATCAAAGTTAAACTGATATATTTTACAAACTATGATAATACCAATACCATAACCTAGTCGCTAATCTAAGTGGCTGGTACGCCGAGACCTGTGATCTCAAACGGGAGCATAGGTTGTCGCCGTTTACACAAGAAATCACGAGAACGTATATAGTTCTCAAAGGAAACTTGTGATCTTGAGTGAGATCATTGGTTTTCAGCCGAGAACCAATGCTTTTCTGAATACTTGTGCAAACCGCGCTCGAGAAACCTAGTTTCTTAGTGGTTCTCTGAATACTTGTGCAAACGGTGTGCCATAGCGACGTCCAGTTCATTATAGGCTGAAGATTACAC
Source organism: Nuttallia obscurata (assembly GCA_032358795.1). Lineage (NCBI taxonomy): Eukaryota > Metazoa > Mollusca > Bivalvia > Cardiida > Psammobiidae > Nuttallia > Nuttallia obscurata. Next base: position 6,869 of record JAULCC010552361.1, read on the forward strand.
CGGGAAACCTATGTACACTTTTTCAGGTACAGAGTGCACCCGAGTAGAACCACCGACATACCGCAAGCCAGCTCGAAGGCTCCCTCACTTGAAAAAACTGAACTTTGTTGATACAAATAGCATTTATATTGTATACTATATATACTACCATGATAATACATATCGTTTACCAACCTAAGCCAGTTGATTCCATCCTTGATGCGTAATTTACAGTATCTCCAAATAAACAATAGCGAGGCATTTTAAGGCCGACAACTCCTGCACACACTTGTCCTGAAACACAATGAAATAGTCGTGACTGGTTAACCCTTTCGCCGCCATATTCGAACATAGGGTGATCCCCTTTATTATGATGAAACACCGAGTACTCGGCGTTTCATCAGGATAAGGGGGATCACCCTATGTTCTTTACGGTACACAGGCTCTAGAAAATATGACCGATGGCATAGATTTTGAGGTCATTCGGTCAATGTCCAAATTTCAAAACAATTAAAATATGTTTCATTATCGAAAATTTCCAAAGAAATTTAACTCAAGCACGAATTTGATCAGATAATTCGTCTGCTATAACTGTAATTGGTTTTTACTGTAGTATATCCGCAGTGCGGCACATGATATGAGCGCGCATTTCTTTAAGGCTAAACTAAAAAAGTAGTTCCGTGATAGGCGGAGATAAAGCGTGTGCAAGAGTTCCACAACAATATAAGTTTGTATGTAACTCCATACAATACGGTATGATATTGTTGTGGAACATTTCCGTGACAACAGTGCATATTTAAGGCAAAAAATATGACAATAGATAAAAACGTTAATTAGGCTGGAACCACACTGTTCAAATCAGCAAAAATAGGATAAATTGGATGTTTCCGACAAAATGAATAAGGTTGCATCAGAATGCGTCCACGTTAGTGTCAATGTTTACGTTGAATGTTTAATCAATAATGTTTATAACTTACCGCTATGGAGACCTATTCTAATTTGCAGTTGTGTATTTGGTTCGTGTTGAATTTTAAATGTGACCACGTGACTCAGAAGATCTAATGCCATTGATGCAATTTCGCCGGCATGCTTGTTGCCATTTCGTACCGGAAGTCCACTTACAACCATATAAGCGTCGCCAATAGTTTCAACCTAAGGTAAATTAAAATAAATATTCGTGAAATGCAGGTAATGCACATACATAAATGACATAAACAACGAATAGAAGTTATTTTTATTGCATTCACTAAGATACTATAGCCTTGTACATGAAATAAGGACGTGGTTTATTTCACCCAGTAAGTACGTCATAAAATGTAAAAAAAGAAAAAGGCAAATTTTGTAAATGGCTTAGGTATGCAAATAAATCATGCAATAAACAATTATTTGTTTTATGTTTTATAGATGTTTGAATGATGATACTGTCGTGGACTGAATGCAATTCTGCTTCTAATGAAAGATGAATATAAACATTATGTGTAACATGTCATTGTTTACACTTGCATATCAATAACTCTCAATACAAATGTCTGTTTTTATTGAAGATAATTAGTAATGTTATACCCAAATAATATATAAACCAGTCATTCGTCAGAGAAAGGTAAAGACATTGTACATATTGGTAGTTACTCAATGGACAGATGAAAAGAGCTTTGCGTGATCTTTTGAAAATAGCATGTACAACATGGACTTTTATGAATAATGTGTTACCTTACATGAACTCATGGTTGTAAAAGCTTACCTTATAAACATCATAGTCTTCAAGGATTGTATCGAAGCACGTGTACAAATCATTCAGGAAGTTGACAATCTATAAAAAAATAATAAACACGGAAACATATACTCGTCTATAATCTATATCAACGGTGAGAAACCAATGACTTTTAAAAGAATCAAAGGAAAACAGAAGTGCATTCTTTGATTAATTCGTTAACTTAACATGTGTTCGGCCAACCTTGTCAATGTTTTACACGCATCTACACAGTCAATAGGTTGATTTTGTCTTTAGACTTATCAGTGATCTTATTTGCCCTTTACTGCTACGCGCGACCGTGATAGACTTTGCAAACAGCTTGGATCCATATTAGACGCCGAGTAACTCGGTGTCTAATCCGGATCAAATCTGTTTGACACTCGGCCAAGTGTTTTTCCAAATATTAGGCGAATCCGCTGGATTTTAATTCCAGGCAGACGACAATTTAAGCAGACGACATTTTTTCAGCAGGCTAAGGGTTAATCATTAAGTGTATGATTAATATTGATCTAATGTCATTTGATAAAATACGCAAAATCGAAAGAATGACGTATACCTACACATTAACCTGATCGGATGATTTCTTCGGAGAAATTGATAAAGCAGGTAACAGACATGAAGTAAGGATATTGTACAGCAACAGTTCTGTGATATAAATAAACAAAAGCTGAGTAAAATTTGTCGATGTTGAGTGCTAAAACACTTTTGTCGTGATCTCTGAGGCACTATATATCTAAAGGACCTTATTAAACTATGTTCTACAGTGTTCATTTGAGATTCTTGTTTGCATTTTTTGTAATTCATCTTATTTGTTTTATTCATGTTAAATATAAGCTTGATAAAAATTTTGTTTCTGTTCTTTTCTTTTAACAGAAGATTTCGGATAAACCGAATTACTGATAATGCAATCTCTCTAAAGGTGTTTGCATTGACTGCCTAAAGGCCTTAGCTGGATACATTTTGAAAACAACATTTTCTCATTGCCCTCTTTTGTTATATTACAAATATGTCGCTCCACATTCAATTCAAATACGAGGATCATAGAAGGCCCTCGTATTTTGTGTAAAAAGTCGACAATTTTAACACATCAAATTAAATCATTATGACTATTTTAGCAAAATGATTCACCATTTTGCGTCAAATTTTAATTCGTTAAAAGCGTCGGTTAAATTCGAAACAAACTTGATCAGGTTTTGCATATTTTCCTATGTCTTAATCTTTTCTTTAATATTTCAAATGAGCAAACATTAGACATTTGATTGAGGCGTTGGTGCCGTTTATCCATTCACGTGATAAATCCGTTGCTTAATGTATTCTTCCTTGTTTGAAACACACGGGTGGTATCCATATCTTTTTCTATTTTCAATACGGTATATCATACAGAATTTTTCTGTACCCCACCGTCATTATATGTAAATCCGGTACCGTTTTACAGGCTATGAGGGTACGATATTTCTACATTAATTGGCTATCATTTTATGATCGTCCTTCGATTAATTTGTATGCGTTTAGTTATACCTTTATAGTCCAGCTATAGATCATGACATATACGTAGCTATTGTGGAAGTTATGGAGTTACGTGAGTAGAATTATGTGTCGTCTTTATATGTTATACGAACACAAGCTGACAACAATTAACGTTTATGCTGGTACATGCAGGTTTGAAACACTGGAATAACAAGGTTGCTTTGTAAAGGAACTGTTCAAATCCTTAAAGGTGTACATGTATAGGTCTTAAAAGGCCGACTTTAATAACTTCGTTAAAGACAGAGTTATATTTCTATCCACCTTTATTAACTTATTTAAATATTTGTGAAATGTCTTAAGTATTTATTTCTGTTAAGTTAGCGTTGATTAGAATTTCTGGTCAACATCTATTTAAGTAATAGAACACTGACAACAGATAGGTGTGTTGAAATCCAGTTTTAATAAATTATATTTTTATTTCCATAAAAATGGTCAGGCAACAAGATCTTGCATTATTACGGCCCTTCCCGACAACTCGAGCAGACATTAGCTATACAAAAT